>PVJA010000986.1:90484-140215 GCA_004027025.1 Myocastor coypus
TTTTTTTTTTTTTTTTTTTTTTTTTTTTTTTTTTTTTTTTTTTTTTTTTTTTTTTTTTTTCTGTATTTTTTAGGGAAGGATCTACAGGGTGTTCAGGGTCTCACTACTAGATCAGACTCGTAGTGATTTGCCTGTTTACGGCCTCCCAAGAGCTGGAATTACAGGTGCACGCCACCATGCCCAGTCTCAATTGTCATCTCAGTGTGCTCTGGGTGTTCAGGTTGGCATGGCAGGCCCAAGGATTGAACCCCTGGCCCCTGTGCCTACGTGCAGGAGCTTTAATCTGCTGAGCTATTTGGCTGGCCCAGAGTTACCTTTTTTAGAAATTAATTAATTGATTTTCACAGTATCTGTTGTACCGCTTTAATTTTATTTATTCTTTAAGTTTTCAAATTTTATTTATTTTATCTTATTCTAATTTTTTTTTGTCTTTGTGACAGGGTCTCACTATGCAGTTCAGGCTGGCTTTGAGCTCATATTGTAGCTCAGGCTGGTCTCAAATGTGCAACAATCCTCCTGCTGCAGCCTCCCAAGTGCTGGGATTTCAGGTGTGCGCCAACATGCCCTGCCCATGTATCATTTTCTGTCTTACCCTATTTTTTTAAAACTCCATTTAACTGTCCTGCCCTTTTTGATTGTTTTAATATAAGTATGTCATTTTAATTTACTGTCTTTGTGGTTTTAGGTATTAATAACCATATCTTTCAAAATCTCCTTAGAATTTATATTGTAGTACCTAAAGTGTGAAGAGCATACAAACATGGGGGTCTCTTTTCCTGAGTCTTCATGTTATTGCTGCCTGTATCAAAACTTCCCAAATGGATTCATATAATTTTTGCTTTGAAAATTTATAAATATGTTAAGCAGTAAATGAGGAGGAAAATAATGTTATACTTACCCAACTACTTACCATTTCTGCTATTCTTTCCTTATTCCTGAAATTCTAGTTTTCCTTTGATACCACTTCAGCCTAAAGAACTTTCTTAAATTTTTTTTTTTTTTGCAACAGTTTGTTAGTGCTAAATTCTCCCTAGCTTTTTTTTTTTTTTTTTTTTTTTTAATCTGAGCAAGTTCTTAATTTACCTTGGTTTTTTAAAAAATCATTTTATTATTTATTTATTTATTTGGTACAGAGTCTCACTATGCAGCTCAGACTCCTAGTGATCCTCTTGCCTCAACTCCCCCAGCTCTGAGGTTACAGGCCTGCACCAACACCCCTGGTTTTGGTGGCACACACAGCACGCATGGAATTCTGGGGTCAGCTTGGCATGTGGTACCGGGGTTCTTGGCTTGCCAGGCAGGTGCTTAGACTGCTAAGCTTATCTCCCCAGCCCCTACCTTCATTTCTGAAGGACAATCCTATGTTGAAAGTGCTTTTAATTTTTTATTTTATTATGTTCAAGTTGTTCTACTTTCTTCTGCCATCCATGGCATCTGATGAGAAAGCTTTGGTCACTTCATTTTCCTGGCATTGTGAGCAGCGTGTCCACTGTCTTTGCTTTCAAGCTTTCCTGTTTATCTTCGGTTTTAAGTTGTTTATGGTGTGCCCTGATATGGTTTGCTTTTGCCAAACTTCTATAATTTGTGAAGTCATCATTTTCACCATGTTTGATGTCACCTATTACTTTTTTCATTTCTGAACGGTGCATTTTCTCTTCTCAATTCCAGTGGCATGCATGTTATTGTTGTGTTGTTGTATTCCTGAGGCTCTACTCAGGAATGTATTTTCAGATTGCATAATTTGTATTGGTCTGTCTTTATGTTCACTAGCTCTTCTGTCATCACTGGTCTTTGAATCTTAAGGGTGTTTTATTTCAGATACTGCAATTTTTATTTTTAAAATTTCCATTTTTCCTGACGCCATCTTACTTTGCTGTTTATTGCTAGCTTATTTACCTTGACACTAGAAAATGTAAGACTCCAGTTGAGTGGCTCTAATCTAAAATCCTGGGAACCAGAAGTACTTATGACTTCAGAGTTCATTGGATTTGGAGACGTTTGTATACACTTTATTGGTGGAGCATTCCTAATCTGAAAAGCCGAAATCCACAGGTCACCAATGTTGTTCAAAAACTTTAGACAAGAGGTGCTCAAACTATACTGACTTCTTTAAGATGGGACGGTTTTCAGCATCTGCATCGTGTCATACATATTGGTTGCCTTTACCGTGGAGAATTAGTCATGCTTTCTTAAGTTGTGTTCAGCATCTGTTGCTTAGACCAGGCCTTTCACAGTTCTCTGGAAAATTTGGTTTTCTTTCTTTCAGGCAATAACCAGCCCCGACTTGCCTGTGAAGTATGAACTCTAGCTCTTCTTCAGAAGATGGTTCCCTCGTCCATTCTGTTTATGTTGTGTGCGTACATTGCTCAGGGCTAGTCTGAAGCTGGAACAGTGGCTTAACTTGTGGTTCAGATCTCAAGACCTTTATTATCCACTTTTGGGTCTGTCCTACTCATATGAAGACCATAGGAGGCTATTTTGATTCACACATAGAATTAAGAAATCCATTTCTCTAGTTCTGCCCTCTCTTGGATTTCACCCACTTTCCTCAGACTGCAAAGGCCCTTTTTCCTAGTCTTATGACCAGAAATACTGAATTTTAGCTTCTCGCACACACACAGTTCTCACTGGGGATCTTCTCTCAGGCAAAATGAATTGCAGTGTAGGAGGAAAAACTGGGAAATTTCACTTTGCATCTTAGGGAGCTCTTTTCCCAGTTCCTTTTGTCAAAAAATCGCATTTCTTTGATCTTGACTTTCTGTTTTTTGTTCTGACTTTTTATTCTTTCTCAGTAGGGAAGAAAAGATTTCAGGGGGCTCCTACCATCCTGGTCATACTCAGTCCTCAGGAGGCACTTTGTGCAGCATTGAAGATGCCCAGGGCTTGTATTTCCGTCACACTTGGTTGATCAGACTCAAAACTGTGAGGAATCTGTTCTTTTGATAAAATATTAGCTCATAGTTTCTGTGAAAGCAGATTGTATTTATTTACACTGGCATAGTATATCTAATAACTTTGATTATTGTGATATCACCCTTTACAGAATTTTTATGTTACATTTACACATTTCTCTGTTTATCTTGAGCATGCTTTCTAGAACTAAGAGAAAGTTGAAGCACAGGATTGATTTCTATATTCAAGTTGAATTATAAAGACAACCCTATTAAATGAAGAATTTAGTCACTTGCCAGTTTAAAAAAAAGAGAGTGGCCTTGGTTAGCCTTGGTTAGCTCCTGCTGTCCATCACTAGAAGAAGCGTCGATGTTCATGTGTATGCTAGCAAGAGTGGAAGGAAGCTGCAGGTTCCAGCCCAAGCCATCTTCCTCCTCAACGCTCCCATGACACCTCAATGGAGGTGGCGGTGTTACATCATTGTTGTTGTTGAACCCATGGCCCCATGCATGCCAGGGGGAGTTTACTGCTGAGCTGTGTTCTCAGTCCCTGGGCGTTTTTTGGAAAATTAAAAACAGTAATGTGAAAGATGACCACAAGCCTTCTTAAAGCTTAAATACTAGTGGTTGTGGTATAAATTTCTGGATATCCACTGAACTGTGCGCGCGCACACACACACACACACACACACACACACACACACACACCTTGCTCTCTATGAGCGAGGAGAGGAGATAGGGAAGCCTGTTTTCAGTAAGGGCAGATGAACTCAAGCAGCTATGGGCAGAGGCCCCACTCCTACAGAGCACAGCTCCTCCTATAGGTGACCCTCTTTAACTGGCTTCTTAACACTAACATTTGACAGAAGTGATGGAAAGGTCGGAGCAGGCTGCCTGCTGTCAGCAAGGAGTTCACATCATGAAAGTTGTTCCGATGCCGTCTGCAGAGACATTTGGCAGGGCTTCCAGGGCGCGATGGAAGCATGGGTGCTGTGACATTGTGCCTCTTGAGATTTCCTTAGCAGGTGGGAAAATATGACAGCATGGTAGGTTCCTGTGATGTATGGCTTCTTAATAAGCCACAGTACAGCACCACAAAAGGAAAGTGAAAGGAATTGACAGTAGTGGTATCTGACTGCATTTCATCACTGATGAACAAGGAAGGAGGAGGAAGAATTGATTCTCAACTTGCCACAGTTTAAAACTGTAAATCATAAACAGCAGGTATTACTGAAGGTCACAAGGCTGTAGGTGAGGCCAATGATCCCTAAATTCTCTGAAGTTCAGAATCAGACTTGAGATTCAGATTCAGTAGCTCTAGAATAGGCCCAAGAATCAGTGTTTCCTGTACTCCTCAGGTTACTTCGGTGACCAGCCAAGTTTACACACCAGAATATAATACATATGCACATAGAATCACCTCAGGATGGCTGTGAGAAAGGAGCGAACGTTAGGTCCACCGATGAACGCATCATATGCTTTTGAGCTCCTGATACTTACAGAGCTGCTCACTGAGAAGCCCATTAACATTCTACAGCTAAGCGATGCTCCATTCAACCCACGAAGCACAGCTGCTTAAAAGAGCTAGATTTATTTATTCATACATATGTAATCACACTCAAGAATACAATAAACAGTATGGAATTTCATATCAATAAAACAAGTGTTTGTCCACAGACTATAAACAAATCAGTGTGATCTGCATCAGCCACTCTGACTATGACCATGGTTAGGAGAAAGCAAGGATGCAACTGAAGTTGGTGAGACACTTGCTGATGCTTAAGATGATACACAGTGGGGTTATATTGAGTACTTGGGGAGCTTTGCATTTTCATCTTTGTTCCCAAATGAAGTATTTAGAAAAGAGGTGAAAGAAGACAGCATGTAAAAATGTTAAATAGCTGCCATCAGCCACTAAAGGAGCACCTGGCCTTCCCAGGTGGTATAGTGGGCCCTGCCATCAGTGTCACTTTATTTCCTGAGGCCACTTCTGGTACCCCAATGCCTCGGTTGTATTACCCTTAAGTGAACATACCTGCTATAGCAGAGGAATGCTACAGGTGATGTGAGTTCCACAGATGGACCTGGCCAGTGTCCTGGAGCCACCAGGCTTCTTCCCGCGGGCTCTCATTTGGTGCTATGCACTCTGTCCCATTTGCTGTGCCCCTCTTGGTACCTGCTGGGCAAATGCCTTCCCAGGGGGACCTGTGGTCATATTCCTCAGTGTGGGGCCAGTGCTCCCTGATCTACTTGTTTTCTTTCAACCTCTGGTAAACCTACTTAGGGTAGGGGGAACGTGGAGGTTTTTTTGTTTTGATAGTGCTGGGCCTGGAACCCAGGGCCTTGGGCATGCTTGGCAAGTGCTCTGCCACTGAGCTGCATGCCCAGACTGTAAACCTGTAATTTCCTTATTAGGGTTACTGCTGGCATGTATGTGTCCTTTGCAGAAGTGGACTCATGAAGACAGAGATCTTTCTGTTGTTGCATAAGTTTGCTCCATGGGTAAGCTGTATCTAGCGTAGGGGAGAATCCAGGAGAGGGAAGGGGCTGAATGAATGGATGTTTAGCTATATTACTTAGCTGAAGTTTTCCAAGCAGCCTTCAGCAGTCAGTCACATAGAAACAGCTCAAGTTATCAGTGTTTGAGCCGTGCTGTTGTGAAAGAGCTGCTCAGGGCCTGGTGTATCTGTGAGTCCTGTCAGCGAATCAGAGCACATAACGAGCCACTGTGCGCTGTGCGGGTACAGCTGACATCTGTGGCCTGGTGCTTTGTTCCCACAGATCCACGAGGGTTCCTCATACTGTGGCTGCACTGCTGCTGTGCACCTCCATATCCCCGTTAGCAATCAGTCTGGTGGTGAGGATTGAGCCATGAACCTGGTAAAGATGGGCACTGGTTATGGGTATGGCCCCCTATGGCTACTGTGTTTTTGTTTTTTTTTTTTTAACTTTTGGAGTTTAGGAGCATCTTGGGAACTATGTAGTGTGGCTCCTTTTAGACACCAAGAAATAGAGGAACTGTTGACGTGAGGTCAGTTAGAGATGAAGTTAATCTGAAGTCACTGGCCCAGGTAGAGACGGTTGTGAGATGACTTTGCTCTGCCTCTTCCCTTTGTCTGTCTCACGCATCCTTCTTAGCAGCAAGGTTCCTCCAGATCTTCCCTCTCCTTAGAGAACCCTATCCTCTCACTCCCACAAGTAACAGCATTTTCTTTCTTCCTTCATGGCTCAACGTTGTGAGAATGCTTTCCTGCTGGTCTCATTACCATGGTGCTCAGCATAGGACAGAGAAGGGATTGCCAGTGTCAAGCTGCTTTCCCAGCAGCTGCTTGTGACTCGTCTGCCAGGTTCATTCCTGCCCGACGCAGCAGCCCTCGGTCCACTTGCTTCCAGGCACTCCTTACTTCCTGGTTATGTCTCAGGGTCTTCACACCTCATGTCTCAAGCCGTGGTTTCCCATCGGTGGGCTCGAGGAAGGAAAGGGTGAGAAGCGTCACCTTGCCTTCATCTAGTACTTGCGTTTTCCAAATTACCTAATTTGACCCTTGCTGCAACATCGTGTAGTAAGTGGGCACTCTCACTCCTCCTGTACCTAAACAGAAATGTACAGGAGACGATTCGCGGCCTCTCACCAGCAGGATGGAAGCAGAGCCTCTGGGTCCTAGTTTGAAGTATTTTCTGTAGTTGCAAACTTTAATGTTAGCAGATAAAATATGTCACCTTCTGATAGTTCATCTTTTTTTTTTTCCTTGTTTCAGAACTTATGTTTGTTTATTTATTTTTATGGCCAGCTCAGCCTGCCCTGAGGGCAGGGCTGGTGCAGCAGGCACTTCAGACCACTGAGCCATCCTGCCAGGCCCCACCTTTTGATAGTTCGAAATGTATCTTTTCTAAAAAATCTCACTTAGTTCTTTTATTTTTATTTATTTATTTATTTATTTTTTGGCATCCATGAAGTATATTATTTCTGTAAGTTGTATATTATGTGCAAATTCATTTTCTTTAGGAGGTAAAATGAAGTTTGAATAGTACAGTCTGCGGTGTGGTGACATCAGCAACAGCTAGTTCTTGTCCATCAACAAGTCCTAATTCTTTCAACGTTTTGGAAAGATTCGGCCTTGTTCGTTCTTCAATAGAGATTACTGACTGTAAATAAAGCGTTCGATTTTTCCCTTCTAATGTGGCTGTGATAGCTGGAGATTTCATCTGCAGAGAAGCACTATTGGTTAGATAGTCCAAAACGTCCTGCAGCTTAGCTGATGGAGAAAACTGAATGTTTTGAGGAAGCTGGCTACAAGCTGGACAGTTTTCCTTCCTCTCTGCTTCAAATGTGTAAGTGTATAGGCCATCTACATCATTGAATACCAAGTAATTATTAAGAGGAATATATGCGCTTGTAGCTATTTTAAAAACTTCAGTGGCACACACAGCTGCAATGACTGCATTTGTGGAGGCAACTGCAGGAATGATTCGTTTTACTACCCCTCCAAAAGGTTGCTCTTTAGGCCACTGCAACATCCTTACATACGCAATACAATGCTCTGGTAGCCTGGGCATAGATGCAGTGGTGCACATGGGAAAATTAACCTGTGGTGGATAAAGTTCCAGTGTACATTCAATACAAGCAGTCATTCCAGGGAGAATCACCCGAGCATTTCCTTTAAAACCTTCTGTTCCTCCATCTATCATAGGGACAATGGAGCTTGGATCTAAAACACCATCTTCATAATTTAGAAGAGATATCAGCATTCCATTTATCCATCTTCTGGCTATAGTAGAGTCCAGCCCGCAAACAATAATATGAAATTGTCGATAGAAAGTGTCATTAAAATCTTGGATCTTGTTGAAATGTGGAACTACATTACAATTAGGAATTCTGTCATTTAGAAATTCTGCTGCAACTTCAGCCTTAGGTCTCCCAACATCTTTAGGCCTAAACAAAAACTGCCTATTGAGATTGGAAACATCTATAGTGTCCATGTCTATGACATGAATCTGTCTAAAACCAGACAATGCCAGATTTTTCAGGAGCTCACATCCTAAGCCGCCAGCTCCAATGACTAGAACTTTACATGTATCTAACAAAAACTGGAGAGATTCAGTGCTCGGTTCGAAATCAGGGTGTGTGAAGGGTCCAGAACGCTCGAGGAACTTCTTTCCATGGTTCCAGCGACCTTCCCAGTCTCCAGTGTCCCCACACCCACCATCAGCAGCCATTTTCTCAGCCAGCAGCTCCTCTATTCTCCTTCTTTTCTTCTCCGGCTCCTCGCCATCCACCATATTGTTCCTCACTTAGTTCTTTTAAATCTTATGAAATACTGATCTGTGTTTCTCTAGCATCTTTAACATCTTGATATTTGGAAAAGATTTCTGACAACTCAAAAATAGACAGCTTCTCTGACAGAGTGAATTTTCATCTATGTTATTAAATATGAATACCAATTACTACAAATAGGCCTACAGTTGCAGTATGCTGGCTGCCCCTTTGAGACCCAGACTGCTGGATAACATGTATCCAAACTCTTGATTTAAACAGTGTATCATAGAACCATTAACAATTTCGTATGTTTGCAAGTTTAGAAAAATTCATGTGTTCCTCAACTATAAACCGTGACATGAGACTATATTTAAACTCAAAAATACTTTTTTTTTCTGGAACCAGAGATCGAACTCAGGACCTTGTACTTGCCAGGCAGGCGCTTGTGCCCCTGAGCTATCTCCCCGAATAGCTCATAACTAATAATAGAAAGTATTATCATTTTCCTTTTTATTAAGTATTGCTAACAAAGATCCAGATTAGTGTTTCACCTAAATCTCAGTGATAAATTTTTACTTGCTTATAAATTACCCCAGTGATAAGCAAAGCATTTTCAAGCATACTTGTTGCAAGCTACGCAGCCAGCAGGGTCCTGAGAGGGTGGGGACAGGACCAGGTGGGACCTCTCTAATGGAGACGTGGGCAGCAACAACCAAGGACAGTCTACAACTTTATACACAGTAAAAGCAGGGAGGCGAATGACAGGGCTGAAAGTGCAAGGCCTGTGTTGTGCTCAGAGCCTGAAAGTGGAGCATTCTCAGAGCTGTCCATGCTGTTGTTAACAGGGAGGAACACTAAGGCCGGACACCTGCTGGACTGCCTTGCTCTCTTCCCAACAGCTTGTTTACATGGCCTGTCTCCGCCACTCCATGTCCTTGGAACTGGCCTTGCTCCAGCTCTGAATGTGTGGTAGATCTCCTTCCATACCAGCTACGGCACAGCTGCTCTCCACACACACTGGTGCAAGTCTTCTCATGAGGAAAAGGAAACTCAGTTGCATCTTTACAGAAAAAGTAAAGTAGAAGCTGCCCACATTCTACCATTGCTGGTAGGGTCTATTCTGTACCAGGCTTCTCTGTCCATAAGTCAAGAGGGCTGCTATGCTGTCCTCAGGGCAGTTTCCATGTTCCCTGAGTTTATTCTCCCACAGGCCAGTCCTGGCTACACATAATTGGTAATTGTTTGTATGTAAGGGTCCAAAAGTATGACAAGTTCGTGAGTCAGATACTCAGAGCTATCAGTATGGCCAAGAATCCTAAGTTAGAGTTGGTGTGCTGGAAAGTCATACAACATCTTTTGGTGTAAATAAAGTTGTCCAAATCCATTTCCTACACAATGCTAATAGCCAAACTCTAGACTTACTGTTGGTATTGTTGCTCCCACTCAATTTAACTTATGTTTGAGATTGCTAAGTGGCACACTGCCAAGAGGATACCCTCTTTGTCCAGGACATTCCTAGTTGGACCTAGTGCCCCAGTCAACAAAGGTGAAACTTGTGGAAATGCAGGTAGGATAGATAGAGAGAATTGCCTTGACAGGATGCGGAAACTGCGCAGGCATTTCAGCTTACTACCTGTCACTCAGCTTTTATCACTGAGTGATAAAACGTCTGTGAATCCTGCGTCAGTCAACATTGACCCTGTGGCGTTTCCTCTTCTAACTAGCTGTGTCCAGGTGCATTTGCTGTCATTTGTCTGCATTTAGCTGTCTACTTCTTCTGTAAGTCAGGGAAGTGTTCCACTTACAGGAACACATACACCTCATTTATACTAGAAGCACAAAAATGAAGAAATCTTTTGAGATGACTTTTAACATAAAATAATTATGTAACTATTTCTAAGATTGAGCATGGTAAATAAATAAGCAGGCAAGCACCTGGTATTTCCATACTCTGACAACTCTTGTGTCCTGTGTTACCTGGAACAGCCATTGTATGAGAAGAATCCTCCCTAAATAGCAAAATGATTTGTATCTTTCTCTTTGTTCTGTTTTGAGTCATACTCACATACTTACCAAGACTCCTAGTCTATGTAAGAAAGAAAAGAGATAGTATTAAATAAACCCAAAGATTGAAATGTTTAATCAATTTCAAACTGAAAAGAACCATAATTGTTTTCTTTCAGCTAGCTAATCTATAACCATTTTATAAAGGAATAGAGGACATGGTTGTACTTGATGGCTTCCATCCTGCTTAGGAGCTGTTTGAATATCATCATTGGTTTGAATATTTATAAAATAGAGTAAAATGTTGACAATTATAAGTTGTTTGTTTACTCAGTATAGAACAAGTTATTACATGATCAATTGTGAAATTTTGAGTAAGCATCTCTTAGAATAGAAAAATTTCAGAGGAAGTAGCCTGCGATTCTGAGACCTATTTACCCTTGCAGACTAACACAAGGTAAATTTTGCATTAGTTACCTTTGCATTAGTCTGCAAAGGTAAATTTAACCTGTTCCCAACAAGGCTGTGCTTCATTTGTCTGGTTGTTGATGACTGAACCACCAGTGGCTCTGACCCACCACTGGTCCCAAATGACTTTCTGGTGGGTCAGCATGCCATCGTTTAGTGGTGTGTGCCATCCAATGAAATGGTGCATGGTTATACCACCAGTGGTTCAAGTTGGTCAGAACATGTTAAAAGCTGTGTAATTAAAACATCATATTAAAGAACCCATATTGAGTTATGTGGTGCAAATACTTTTTCACAGAACTAAAGAGACTATTTATAGTAGAATATAGTAAAAAACCAAAAAATATGTTGTGTACCTGTTTAACAGAGTGCTACAATGTATATGTATTTTGTTTTGTCTTTCCTAGGTATGAGAAAGTACCAGTCATCTTGGTTGGGAACAAGGTGGACCTGGAGAGTGAGCGAGAAGTATCTTCCAATGAAGGCCGAGCCCTTGCTGAAGAATGGGGCTGCCCCTTTATGGAGACTTCTGCTAAGAGTAAAACAATGGTGGACGAACTCTTTGCAGAAATCGTGAGGCAGATGAACTATGCTGCCCAGCCTGACAAAGATGATCCATGCTGTTCTGCCTGTAACATACAATAGCATCCAAATTTGGCTGTCCCAGACAGGACTTGCCCGGTATTGTAGGCGATAGAGACCTTGCCTACCACACTTCAGAGTTGGCAGGATGCGTGGTGCACTGCAGCCCTTATTCAGAAATGAGCAGTGACTGCCAGATGATGTCTCTGAGTATGTTTGGGTACAGTAACTACAGTGTTCACCAGTGTCCTCTGCCTCCTTTATGCATCTGCAACTTGTAGGCATAGCCCATCGATCTACAGGGTGATCTCATGTGAAAGCAATGATGGCATTGTCGCTGAGTTGACAGAAGCAACTATTGTATAAATTCAAGTGAATCATGAGGGAGGAACCGGAAGAATTCCTATGACCACTTACAGTTAAATATTTTGTCTTCTTTACAAAAAAATAATAATAATAACTAAAGGAGAATATTTTCCTACAAGAGTACTGAATTTCATTGGGATAGAGCTCCTAGCCAGTGTATTCCGTCAAGTAGCATAACAGCTGGCCTGCCAACAGCATTGCAGGGAGAGTTTTTGCACAGCTGACACATTTGTTTTTTAAAATTGATGCTTACTTGTAGATGTTACCCTAATTTGTGACGTGGAACTAACGCATCAATCGTGATAGAGCAGAGTCAGAAGAGAGCTGTGTGAAAACACAGTCTGGCATTAGAGTTGGTTAAATCACCTGCTTTGCCACAGAAAATGGAGGCTTTCTCAAGGGTTTGACCAGAATTAAAACCCTAGACCCACTCTCTGTCACCCAAGCAGGGAAGGTCTTTATTTCCTGAACAAGAAGGAAGCAACTGAGGTGGAGAGATTGCCTAGCCTTACTAACAAGAAGCACTCTAGTAGAGTAACTAGTACCATCACGAAGGAAAATGAAGCCATGTTGCAGCCACATGTTCGCATTGACAGAAACCTCACAGGACAGTGCAAATAGCTGGCATTTTTACGTTCATTAAAGCCGCAAATTCCTTCTCGCCTTTAAGGGCTATGGTGTGATGTGACCCTTGGCTAACCTGCTTTGGAAATCCAGTTTGCTGTAGCAGAGCTCTACTGCAGGCATTTAAACAATTGGATAACCATGTGAAATCATTTGGGCTTAAAAGTAGACCATAAATTATAGAGTGGAAGGTGAGGGACAAAAAAGCCTTTTATTGTTAATTTTCCTGGAGAATTATATAAAGGTTTTCTTATAACAATTCTGCCCTGATTACTGAAGTGGCAAATAAAGCTGGAGTGAATATTTTGTGCTGAAAAGGTGCTCAAGCTCTGACATTTTTGGTTTTGATAGCCGTGAAGTATTTATCATTTGCATGAGTAATGGCACAGGAAAAGCCTATTCAAAAGTTTTACAATCAAACGTAGAAAGGTTTTCACCTCACTTAGCGTTAGAAATGCTGAAGAGATGATCTCAAGCCCACCCTCTGGAGAGAAATTTGGCCTTGAGAGCTGCAGTGCTACTGAGCCTGTGATAGACTTAGCACCCAAATGTCCTTGGTTCCACAGTCTCGTGTAAGTAACCTCTGGTCTTACGTGTGTAACTGAGAGAAGAGTGTGTCTGTGTGTGCATGTGTTTATTGTTCCTAAGAATTTGGCACAAGTCAGAGATAATTGCCTATACTGAGAATCTATACTGCAGAATATAGTGTATCAGAAACATTTTTTCTTCGAAATGATTTAAGCATCTTTTCTACATCCTAGAAATCATTGCTAGCCCCCTAAGTGTTTAGTAACTGGCATCAGGCTTCAAGGGTAGGAGAAGGCTTGATAGTATTTTTCATAGATGAGAAAACTAAAGAAATAATGTGAGTAAAGCCAGATCATGTTTATGAGAGAATCTTTGAATTGTGACTATTTACACAATTATGCATAATTTTTTTTTTTTTTGTATTCTTCAATTACAAAGCACCTTGTTTATAGGACAAAAAAGTTTTAACCTATTTTCTTCAGGCAAATTTCATTGTGTAAAAGCTGAGTTGACCCAAATAGAATAATCAGAGTCAAGAAGGACAATTTATCTACTAAAGTAGAAATATTTGTTAGTAAGTCAATTGAGTTTTGAAGCCTTTAACTTCTAATGATTCTGTTTTAGAATTTCATAGCAGCGATTTATGACAACTAAGATTGTGTATTAGAAACGGCTGTAGAGATACCACAGTTTTATATCATGGATTGCTATGCAGATGCAAAAAATAGGTGAAGTCATATAAAAGGTCTGGCATACTGAGGTGGAAGATGATCTGAAATTGGGGGTTTGGTCTGGAAGTGTTTGTCAGACAGGAAGGTGGGCTTTTACTGTGAAGACGTTGCTAAGAACTGGTGTGGCTGCCTGACCAGTGTGTAGGGACACGACCTCGAGACCTCCAAAATGGGTCCTCCTGCCTCCACTGTCATCAGCATGGCCCAGGTCCCAACCGCCTTGAATGAACGTGTGTGCCAAGATGCGATTGAGAAGCTCCAGAGCAGAAGATTCCACTTGTTGGCGCAGGAAAACCCAGTGGCTACCGGGGAGGTTGGGCACTGGGTCACTGCACTATGCCCTGATCAGACTAGCAACCAGTAAGGGAACGTTTTTCTAACATGCCTTAAAGATACTATGGTTTGATCCAAAGACCCACAGTTTCTTTAGCTATTGTGGTCAGGTTTTTCTTTTTTGTTTTTTTACTTTTATACAAAGGCAGCATTTTTTTCTTAAGTTTTTTTTTTTTTCTTCTAGTGTTGCAACTTTTTGGTTCCTTTAAGCTGTGATAGTGATGGTAACCGATGCCTTCATTTTATTCAATTTACACAAAACACGCCAGCATCTGATCAGAAGTATTATATAAGATCTTTAACTATTGAAAGGTGCTTTGATGATTTTTGTCCTTTGGTTTGTAGAACTAGGACTGAACCTTTCACTCCCTTATTACAGTTGCCATCACTTTTCTATGGTAAAACTACTGAAATTTGCTTTTCTATATAAAGAAATGTTGCCTAAGGATGTCTGGCATTTGTTTTCCAGGGTGGATTTTCCCCGTATGAATGTTCTCAGTGTCTGTGTGAATTGAGTGTTTTGGTTTTTTCTTCTGGGTTTTTTAATTTTTGTTCCTATCTGTAGTCCTGTGTTAGCACTGGTTAAGCTTTAATTGTCTCTTTAGCCAATCAAATCTTAAAGACTATGGGGGTCCTTTTCTTTCTTTTCTTTTTTAATTGTCATTGTGCATCTATTAAATCTTGATCAGGGTTTCAAGAATGACTGCAGTAGGTTTTGAAAACAGACTTATCATTATTGATTTGGGGTTTCCCAGAGATTATAGTTCAGTTAGTTGTTGAGCTCTAATACAACTGACCATTTAAAATTGAACAACAGTTTATTGTTTTATAACAATGTCAGTTGTTAAACCTTGACATTTCAATTAAAACATGAATTGTAGTTATAACTCAATGCAAAGTCAACAGTTGTATTTGGAGTTAAATTATTTTAACAAATAAATTTATTTAATGAAACTGGATTCTGCTTGTTTTATACACTCTTGTGAGTAAAACCTTATCAATACAAAATCAACATGCAGTGAATTTAGTATCCTTCATACAGAAATACTTAAGCCAAATTAAACTGATAATTCTTCAAATAAAAAAGATTTACACACCTTTTATAAATAAAAGTGAGTATGGTCACAGTGAAAACCTATAATCCGGAGGCTGAGGCAGAAGGATCTGGAGTTTCAGGTCCACCCTCGGCTGCATAGTAAGTTCAAGGGCAGTTTACAGTGTATAGTGAAACCCCATTTCAGGAAAATAAAATGAGAAGGATTTTTAATCAGCCATTATAAATATAAACTTACCTTTGTAAGTGATTATTTATATCTATGATAGCTGATTAGTTTGAAGCCTGATGTGAAGGTTAACAGGATTGTCCTAATTAGCATTAATTAGCAGTTACTGTGTGATCCTGCCAAAGGCACTAAAATGTGACAGTGTCCACCCAGGGGCGGCTGGAGGCTATCTTTTTGTTTTCAGGTCACGTGGCTCTGCAGGGGCCAGAAGCTGAAGGTTGCTGCTCTGGGGCTGCAGGGCCTGCTTGTTCTATATGGGCCCTGTGAATGTTGACAGATGCTGTTAATTGTATACAGTTCAGCTGCTCTGATAAGGCACCCATTCATTGCTTAAGCCAGTTTCAACTGTGCCTTTTGGTTACGTTGCCTTCAAACTGTTGAAACCCGCTGGCAACATTCCACTCGTTGAGAAGCTTCATTGTTTGAGAATATAAAATAATTTCACTGAATATAACAGGGGCACTGTAGGCTGAATCTCAAATTCTTAAAGGAAAATGGGCCTGTATTTTAGTATTTAATATCCGCATTTGAAGTGTGCTATATATATATAAATTATCTCTACCAAGGAATACAGTTTGAAACCCATCACTCTAATTTCAACTGAGAATTTCTTTGAGGCTGAAAACTATATTTTAAAATTCTCTCAGGTTGCACATTTATTCTGTTAGAAGTCCATGAATGTAAATATCCAAAAAAGGTGATGCTGACCATGGGCTCCAGGAAGCAGAAGACATTGCAGGGCTCCCTAGAAAAGCTGGTGGCCTCTTGTTTCTTTTGAAGACAGCTGTGTTCACATGTGAGCAATAGAATAGTGACTTTGAGCTTGTGACACAATATTTTAAGCTGGCTTTACATTTTCCACTATCACCTAAATGGTTTTTGTTCTTGTGCCCAACAAACACTTGAAGTATTGAGTTTTTTAAAGAGATTTGCTGCTCTTAGGTGTGGTGAGGTATGATTGCTTTCTATGTTAGAACAAATAATCTTCATGTTGCCTTCTCTGGATTCCTCCAGAACTTCCTGGGAGGGCAGAGGGTGGAGGCATCTCCTTAAAGACAGAACAAAACCGAGATCAGTGTATCATGCATGACTCAGAAGAAATTGAAGAGATGAGGCTTGTTTTGGTTGGGGATTAGTTTAGGGTCAACCCATTGCAAAGACCCATAAATATTGACATCATTATGTTATTTATATATATATATATATATATATATACATATATATAATTTAATTTTGACCATCTCTGAAGTCTGCTTTGTTTTTTTACCTGAAAATAATTAGGTGTATATGGGAAGCATAAGAGAAAAAGTCACCTCAACCTGTAGGTTCCTAATGCAACCATGTTACCATTTAATGCATATCAGCCTCATCAACTTTCTGTGCATCCATAAATATCCAGGCATGGACATGAGGTAGAAGAGCTTTTTTTTTTTTTTTAAAAAAAAAAAAAAAAAAAAAAAAGTTGTAAGAAAAGGGCCAGCCAGATAGCTTAGCAGATTAAATTGCTTGCTTAGGCAGACCCAGGGACTGGGGTTTGATTTCCACTGTCCCATGCCAGCCCCGGGACATGCTGAGACAGCAGTTGAGACTGGGCATGGTGGTGCACGCCTGTAATCCCAACACTTGGGAGGCTGTAAACAGGAGAATCACTACAGACTGATCTGCTTAGTGAGACTGTAGACTAAATACAAAAAAAAAAAAATTATAGGAAATTGCCTTTTGAGTCCAAAAGTCCAAACTAGCAAAAATGAAAACTAAATAAGTAGCAGGGTTAAGGTGCAGACCCAAGCTCACCTCTTCTGGAATGAATTCTTTTGACTTCGATGGGCTTTGCCAAATCAGACCTGCCTCTGTCCCCAGGTGGCAATACAGAGCCAGTCACATAATCACTGACCTCAAAACATCTCAGGCTTTTCTTCTCAAGGCAGATACAAGTTACTGTACTGGCAAGACAGGCCTATCATTTGTTCCTTTCCTGTTCGTGTACACCATTCACCAGTAACCCAAGCTGAGCCAAAGTACCAGGCACAACCTGCAGAAACACTGCTGTGACCCTGGCTTTGAGTTATTTTGTGTTACTAAGGAATTAACTAAGGACCTTCACATAGAGCTACATCTCCTGCTCTATTTTATTTCAGGCATGTTCTTAATAAATCACCAAAGCTAGGCTTGAACCTGGCACCTTCCCGCCTCAACTTCCTGGAGTGCTACAATGACAGGCATGTACCATCTTGCCTGGCTTCTTTCAGGGCCCTCCTCAGAGCCTGAGCCAGTCTCCTGAGCACAAGCAGGTGGGATTCCTGGTACTATTGCTACAGGTAGGGTCTACTCAGAAAACATTCAGACTAATAGGTTCAACAAGCCAGGTTGGGGACCAGGCAAAGCTGAGGGACAAAGAGATCCACATCAAGTAATGCTGAGTTTGTGCCTACAGTTAGAAGTTAGACATCACTAACTTTTTAGTGAGATTTGGTTCAAAATCTTAGGATCAGAAACTGGGACCCTCTTATAATGTGAGAGATGAGAGATTTACAAATCATTGGGGCAATTTAATTAATGGAGAAAATATACCAAGAAATTAAATCCTATTAGGGAAAGAACAATGGGATTTCTGTGAAGTGTCCTAAAAGTCTAAGAAGGGGTAAAACAAGGAATCAAGTGAGGACAAAAGTACCTGTGGGCTCAAAGCCTTTAGTCCTCTGTTAGGCATGTATATGTGTTTAACCAAGAATCACAGCTTAGAATCTGAATCCAGCTTCAAAACAAAGATCTGCTAATGTGCCCTGCAAGTGCATATTGTTTATTTCCTTGGTTGAGTGTTAGGCCAAGCAGGTATGACATAGGTCCTATGCCATGACATATTTTTCAGGAATTTGTTCTCAGTTAAGTTTGAGAAAACCCCAGTAATATATATCACATCTTGGAAGATACCCAGAGAAATTCTTGTGGCATTCCAGAACTAACTGACCTCAGAGACTTTCTTCAGATAATACATAGTGAGCAAAATGTGGAAAATGCTGCTATTATGTATTTGGACTCCAAATCCTGCTCCAAATCCTCAAAACTTGGTGCAGGTGAGGTGGCCTGGATTTGTTGTGAGAACTGAACTCCTGCCCCTCTAGTCTCAAGAGGGAAGTTGGGAAGACAAGGACAGAAAGGAACAGGAGGGCACATTCCAGAGTTCCTGGATATTTGGGTCATTTTCAGTAAGGCCCTATAAGGAAGAAAGCTGGGAACTCTGGGACATGGCTTCTGAGGGACAGACACAATGCTCACTTCTTGGTATAGGAGAGGAATTCCCGAGTCACAAGGTCTGCCTATTGAGCCTTGGGAGACATCAGCAGTTTTTGCTGAGTTGTTATTACCCTTTCCACAATGTGTGAGAGCTCTAGCTAGCTATGCTATGCTGGAGGATGGGGTCTGGGAAAAGCAGACCATCATACATAGCTTCAGGTATAAGATGCTGTCACAGTGTCTTCAGTGTTCACACATGTCTCAAAAGAGTAGCAGGGAGGAAAATCTGATGAAGAAGCTGAGAGATACAGGGCGAAGGACAGCCAAGCAGTAGCCAGTGAGCTAGAACATCCCCTCAGAAGTACCTGCACTGGGCTAAAATGACTAGTCCCCTGTACCTCCACTGTCACTCAGTGCGGCCTGCACTGAGATCCACCCTCTGAAGCATCAGAACGTGAAGCTCAGCACTATCAGTGGCCAGACCAGACCCTCACTAACTTGGTGGCAGGGAGATTGGGTGGCTCTTCACAGTGCCCATAGCTCCACCCCCACACATGCATGCTTCTGTCACTTTTCCCATTCACATTTGTCATCCTGGTGGGTACACAGGGGCAATGACATCACTGCAGAGTTGACTTGGCATTTCCCCTACGCTAGTAGCTTCCCAGCATTGCAATCAATGGGGATATGTTTTGTGAAGTAACTCTCATTTCCTTTGCCCATTGTTTAAACTTTAAAGGAATTTGACAGTAAATCAAAAAGATTTACTCAAATCTTTGTGTGTACACAAGGACTTCTTTAAATTTCCCAAATGCATGTTTATAAATGTCCTATCCCAGACTGTCTTTTCACACTCTTCTTGATGTCTTCTGATAAACAGAAACCCTTGATTTTAGTGGTTAACGTGTCCATCTTTTCTTTGATGACTATACTTGTTCTTGCATTCTGTTTAAGAAATCCTTTCCTATTTTGGGTTGTTCTTGACCCAAGTGGTCTGCTGAATTGATCTTGTAAGTATAATCATGATGGAATTACTATTTTAACCACACAAAATTTGTCAAATAATAATATACTTCACATTGTTAATCATTCTTTGTTTCATATTACTGATGAAATATTTAAACATTCAGTCAACAGAGTTGGCTTTTTACTAGTGTTCCCACAAATATATATCATCAAATACACAGTATTTCAGAGGAAAAATGATCCTATAGTCATATAAGTTTAAGAAACACTTGTTTAAATGAAGTTGAAAGCCAGGCATGGTGGTACCACTGTAATACCCAGCACTTGAGAGGTTGAGGAAGGAGGATTGTTGAGAGTTCAAGACCAGCCTGGGCTACAAAGTAAGCTCAAGGCCAGCCTGAACTATGTAGTGAGACCCTGTGTCAAAAAGACAGAAAAAAAAACAAAACAAAACAAACATGTTGGAGTCTTCCATAGCACAGTATAGGCTGTGTAACCAGTATGTATACAAGGACTTCTTTAAAAGTATACAGTATGCCCCTAAAGTTATTAGTCTACAGAATTCATTTTTCCTCCCTCAGAGTATTTTAGAATACTAGTATTTTATAAGACAAAGAGTATGGTGTCTAATAGAAAATGGATTTTTGAAAAACTGTGCCTTAACACTGTATAATAATAAAATAACAAGGATGCAGAGCCATTCATGGGAGGTGCAGACTGACAGATTCAGAAGTATCAAGAAAATCAAGAAGTTACTATTTTGCAATTCCTCCCCACATAAAGCAGATTTGGACAATTCAACAATGAGAAAACCATTGAATGGAAAGGTGGTAGGAGAACAACAGTTCCATAGTTTCACTGCCTCTTCCTACGCAATGTTTTTAATAATTAAGGAATAGAAGTAGCTTTTCAGTCACCACATTTGGCTGACACCCCCAAATGACAGGAACCCCCCCCCCATAGTGAAACTCTACTATGGGCTCCTCTGCGACACAAAGGAAATCACTTCTTGTCACTTACATGGCCTTCCTAACTTGGACATAGGAAATGGAATTCAATTAGAAGAGCCTACATCATGAGACGGTCCCACAGGAATAGGCTGGGATGCTATGCAAATGCCCATGCATTAGAAGCTAAAATAGCAAGTTGGGTGAAAGGGGCTGTTTTACATGCAAGGAGTCTTAAAAGATGCTTCAAAAATAAGTAAAATTGTAGAATTAGTGCCTCCCAGTGTTTGTCCTGCTCCCCTGTCTTACATGGATTCACTGTAGTTCCCCTGGCAAACTTCTACACACGCTCTCAACAGAAGGAAAACTAGGCTCTTCCTCCAAAGGAATGGATTAAAATCTGCTGGATCTTAGTAGGAAAAGCTGGGGTTTTGTTTTTGTTTTTGTTTTTTCCCAGCTCTAGAAGTTTGGAAATCTTCCCCTGTGGACTGTGCTTCTCTCCTTCCCACTGGGAGTTCCTGAGGGAAGTTGGGACCCTCCTTGTCCCAACAGTGCTCACTGCCTGAAGAGCAGGGCTTCTGGTTTTTTACTGCCTGTTGCAGACTGCCGCAACCTGAAAGACTGACGACGTCCCAGGGTGAAAGCAAATACTGCTAAGATGGGCAAAGCTTACCCCAGAAGCGCACATGAGGACAGGATGGACACCAGATGTCCCCGCTAACTCGGTTTGCTTTTCTCCCGCACTCCTCCCCTCTTCATGCCTGCCCTGCTGCCCTCTTTGCAGCTAGAACCCTTCCACGGCCCTGTGTAACTACACTTTCTCCGCAACTTAAATGTGAACAATTGCTACTTAAGACATTAACATAATTTCCACTTGAAGATTTTATCAGCCTCGTGATGGCTCTGGCTGGTTTTCCTGCAACAAAGTCTTTCTGGAAAGAGAATGGGCCAGCTGGTTTCAATAACGTAAACAAAATGAAATAAAAATGCAGGAAAATAATGATAATGTGTGCAAACATGTAAAAAATAAAAATTTAAGAATTCTAAATATATTCACTAACAACTACAGGAAAAAATTAAACTATTCAGACATACCAGTAGTACTTACTTTATAATTTTAATGCAATATCAAAGCTTTCCCAAGCTCTGGGATTACAGGTACGTGCCGCCATGCCAGGTCTCATCTGCCATCTCAGCGCACCCCCGGAGGCGGGGCTGGCTTGGCATGTCGGTTCCTCCGATTGAACCCGGCTGCTACACCTGCCTAAGCAGGCACTTTATTTAGTCCACTGAGCTATTTGGTCGGCCCTCACTGTATAATTTTTAATGACATATTTCCCAAGTATCATATTCAGCAAAGGCAATTGCTGAGGATTAGCTGTACACCAGGATGACTTTTTACAACTGTGACAGTTTCCTGGGCTGGCTGCCTGTCAGAACTCCTGGGCTGGCGCTCTCAAAGCCATCAAACCTAGCGGGGCTTGGTTTTGAGAGCTGAGGGAGGGAAGAGCAGGCAGGAAGTGATAAGAAGCTGGATCTGAGCAGAAGTAGGGCCAAGCCTTCTTGGAAGGCACTCAGGGTCCTTCAAAGGGAAGTGGGGACAGGAGGACTCCTTGGGCAAAGCCATCAAAACTGAAGACTATGCAATAGCTCATCTTCTCCTTACTCGCTGGAATTCCAAAAAGTAGCGAAAGAGCACTGTAGTCTTTACCAGCATAGCCCCTAATGTTCCTTTAAAATGGTAGCCATTCTCAGGCTGCGGAGATAGCTTGGTGGTCTAAGTGCCTTCCTGGCAAGCGTGGAGACCTGGGTTTGATCCCCAGTACCACATGCTGTGTTGGCCTTGCCTTGGGTGCACCATGCTGGTGCCAAAACTGGGCATGGTGGCACACACCTGTAGTCCCAGCACTGGGGAGGCTGAGACAGGAGAATCACTGTGAGACCCAGATGTGTAGCTCTGTACCCAGTACCAAATAAATGAACAAATAAAAGATTAAATAAAATGATGGTGTTCTCTTCTTCTTGCAGCAGCCTGTCAGTCTCAGTCCTGAACAAATACTTTCTAGTATGTTAGCCTATCAGTGGCTTAGAAAATAGAGTTAAAGGTAAAATGTACTAGAGCTAAACAATCTAGACACTCTAGTCACTCACTTTTAATTACATTTGGATAAATTTTCCATTGCCATGGAAACACTCTATGCTTAGGAAATTTAAGAGGCATTCCCCCCAACTTTAATATTTCTGTGCCAAGCTAGACTGCAACTTTTCACTGGGAGAACATGTGAACTTAACTGTTGTCAGTTGTACAGAGCAATTAATATCAAAATGTATTGTTTGCTTTCCATTATTAGATTCGTGCTCTATGGAAGTATTCTCTTTATTGTCTGTAGTTTGACTCACTGAATGGCCCTGCCCAGCATGTCGGACCTTATCTATAACATGTGTGGTTATGTAAATTTTCCTTAATTAAAATTAAATAAACACATAGCTGTTCAGTAGTGCTAGCCAAGTTTCACTTCACACTAGCCGCATTTCAGTGTTCACTGCCATTGCCAGTCAGTGGCTCCGCAGCAGACAACACAGATACAGGCTGTTGCCATCATCACAGGCTTTTCTTTTAAAGAGCACTGTATTCTAATAAAAATCTGTTCCCATCAGACCTCTTAAGTTTTATTTGTTTAGAAACAATGGGAATCTGTGAGCACATTCGCAGAGCTGGCAACTGAGACAATAATTGCAGTCATACATGGTCCTGAATTTAGAAGGAAGCGAGATCAAATGTTATACCGTTGCTGTAGTCTCGCGATTCTTCATAATTTGGAATAAAAGACCCCAAATTTACGCCCAGGGAACCTCAGAAGATGTAGTCAGTCCTGTACACACAGGATGGTGCTTGCCTGCTGCTGCACTCTTTGCTTCTCTTGCAACCTTGCAATTCTGTTTCTGCCTCTCCTCGCTAAGGAGAACAGTTGGTGTAGAGGATGGAACTCAGCTGCCTGCCTGACCCCTTCAGGGCAGCTACACGGAGACTCTCACCCAGACTCAGCTTTACATAATGTCTGTTTGTGTGAATGATAACAGCCTAACACCAGGCCTAGGGAAAGTGTTCAGTTCTCTTAATACAAGGTGTCTTCTAATGTGGATTCTGACCTGCCCATAGTGGGCCTCTCCTGCCTTCAGCGGCTTCACAGAGCTTGTTTTCAAGCTGGGGCCTGCTTTGTTTCATTTTGGGTCTATTCATCCTTTTATGCTTGCAACCATTTACTCAATAAATATAAAGTAGCTGTTCTTCATGTGAGACACTGTTATAAGTCTGAATAAAACACCTACGGTTGCCATCTGGCAAATGATGTGCTGCAGTTAACCCAGTGTTAACGACAGATACGGGAGACCAGTAAAACCAAAGGCATCCCAACATCATCAGCGGTGCATTTGCTACTGTCCATAATGGTACAATCACGTTCAAACAAAAGCCAGGAAAACAAGATCAATGTACCTTTCTCACCGGTTTGTGCTCTGTTAGGAAGAAGAATGTTTTCCTCTAAACCAAATATTAGATTTTTTTTTCCAGAAATAGCAAGGCAAACAAAAAATAGGACAAATAATAGTAACATTATAAATAATAATACAATTAACACCAAGGTCATTTTTACCTGTCAGGGAAATTCATTGCATGATGTGATTTTTTGAAACAATACCAAGTTATGTTTTGGTTCAATGGACATTTACATTATTATTATTATTATTATTATTATTATTATCATTATTATTATTATTATTATTTTATTCTTTTTTTGGTGCCGAGGACTGAACCCAGGGCTTCCAGCTCGCTAGGCAAGCATTTTACCGCTGAGCCAAATCCCCAGCCCAACATTATTTTTTTTTAATTTTATTTATTTCTTTTTTTCTTGTTTCAGAACCTTTGTTTGTTTATTCACTCATTTTTATGGCCAGCTCAGCCCGCCCCGAGGGCAGGGCTGGCGCAGCATGTGGTGCCGGGGATCAAACCATGGTCCCTGAAGCCACCCAAGCTTTCCCAAGCAGGCACTTTAGACCACTGAGCCATCCCGCCGGGCCCCTGGACATTTACATTAGTGTTACAATATTACACTGGCCTCAGAGGACCCGGGTATGTATCAAATGGCAGAGGAAAGAGCATGGGATGGTGCTAATGAACGAAAGTTGGCACAGCCAGCAACACAGTGCTGAGAATTAAAATGCTCTCCAAAAGTGTCCTCCCTTTTCAATATTGCAAAGATGCATGCCCCACAAATTCACAGCAAAAGAAGACCGAGGCCAAAAGGTAAAAGGAGAGGGGCTCCTGAGGCAAAGCTGTGACTCGCAAGGCATGCCACATGTTCCTGATTTTTGAAAACTGAGCTCTTGCTACTAGATCCTGAGTTCCCTGGCAGCCAAGGCCAAGAGGAAAACAATTAGCAGTGATGGCCCTGGAGATAAGAAGAGCAGGCTCTGGGGATGCACAGTAGATGTAGCCCCGACTTCCCAAAAGGACGTGGCACACGAACCACCACCAGCCCCAGACTAGGGCTCACTTGTAGTTCGTTTTGTGGTCTCTGTCATGTGTCAATTCATTAACACTAGAGTGCTTTTCTGGCTTTTTAAAAAAATTTAACAATGGTTATATTACATATTTTCATCATCAGATCAGTTTATATTAATAGATACAGGTATATAAGATTGATCAAACAATTAAACATTAGCACTTTCAATAAACATTACATTTTTTTTTTAACAGTCGACACACTGCATATTATCCTCACAATAGTTATACAGAACACAGGGTGTGGGCATGACACACCTTCCAATTGATACTGGTAAGGAAAGAAAAAAAATTAGAGTTCTTATATTAGGCAGACTATATGATATTTACACATGTAGGTCTGGTTTACTTCACTAATGAGTATATGTTCAATATACATCCATTTATATATGAAGTCTTCCAGCTTATTCTTTATAGCTGAGTGATATTCCATTGTATAAAAATACCATATTTTTTCAACCATTTTTCAAATGATGGGCATTTTGGTTGTTTCCAAGATTTGGCTATTATAAATTGAGCTGCTATAAACATAGGTGCGCTTTTCTGGCTTTTGTGTAAAGGGACAGATCTTGAAAGATCCTGTTCAGAGTATTTCAGTTAAGATGAACATTTCCATTTGCTTCAGGTTTCAGGCACAATATTGATACCAACTATGGTAAGGGACCTATATGAAATGTATAAGGGATGGACTTAAATGAGGTGTTCAAGGTTTAGGGACACTATTACTTTAGAGCAGGGTGCCCCTCAGCTCTCTCATGGTGAGGAATATGGTGTTGGATGCAAGTGCAAGAATAAAACAAACAAACAAACAAACAAAAAAGATAAGGCAGGAATACAGAGGAGGGAGAAGAGAGCATTCTTGAAAAGTAAATTCTATAAGATTTAGAGTACTAGACAATGACACAGAGATGGCCCCTAGGAAGGTTCTAGACGTCCGACAGAAGCAGCATGAGGACCAGGAGCTCTGTGAGCATGAAATCAGGGTGATAGTTGGGAGGACTATCTAGCTATCTCTATGTATTTAAATAAATTTACATCTCTGAGCAGCTGTAGGTTCACAGAACACTGAAAGAAATAGAGCTTCCATATACCGCTGCTTCAACACCCGCAGCTACCCCCATCAACATCCTGCACCAGAACAAGACGCTTGTCACAAGCAACCTGCACTGGCCTCTTATTGTCACTATGGTAACCAATCCGGTCAGCTTTCATGCCCCTGAGAAGCACCTGAGGATTAGTAAAGCAAGCACATGTCTGGATGAGTCTGGGTGGCTGTTTCCAGAGATAATTGGCACTGGGTATGGCACATGGAGGGACGTGGCCTGCCTTAGAGGTGGGCAGCCTCACTCACAATGCTGGGGCCCCTGATGAAATGGAAATGGAAGAAAGAGAATCCACCCACTCAGGCTCTTTCTCACTCTGCTTCCTGGATTCCAGGAGGAGCAGCCCCTTCTGTCATGCCCCTCTGCTGTAATGCTTCTCCTGGGCCACACACTGAATTGCATGCCAGCTATACCATGAAGTAATGCTTCTGAAACTGTAAGCCAAAGCAAATCTTTCCTCTTTTAAATTGTCATTCTCAGGTATTTTGTCACAGTGTCATGGTGTAGATCAAGAATGCCCACCTGTGGCCTTGTGTTCTAATAGACAGGAGTTCAGGAAAGTCATTGAATCCTGTGGGTGATGTAGCTGGCCTGCTGTTAGGAGGTAGGTCTGGTGGGCAGAGGTGGGTCACCAGGCAGGGGTGTGACCTGGAGGACACAGTTCTTTTCCCACTCCCACTTTTGCTTTCTGCTTCCCAGCCACCGCGAGAGCAATGAGCTTCCCTGTGTTTTTCTGTCTTGGAGCCAGCAGGCCACAGACTGAAAATGGGAACCAATGAAATTCTATTCCAAGTCTGGTGTTTTGTCCCAGTGACTAAAATACACAGAGGTGGATAGCTAGCTAACACAGTCCGTACAAAGTCCACATGTCACATTAGAGCTTATTCTGCTGCTGTACATTTCAGAGGCTAAATACGTGTGTCCACCACTGAACGCCTGTGTGTCCACATCTGCAGGAAATCGCAACTCCTTTTAGTCCAATGGCTAGTTAAGCATGAGGGCTCCTAAATCTACGAACCAAGTATTCAGGATATGAAAACAAAAGAACCGCAGAAGACACCAGTGGGGTCCAGCCCACCAGAGGGGAGCAGACTGCGTGCTCCTCTCAGCTCAGGAGTTCGTTCCTTATTAACTCTTACATTTGACTTTCTTGAGTTGTGGTCTGGAGTGCTATAAATTCCAGTGGGAGGCGGAAATAGCCTGTGTAATGAAAAATAATGGAGTGTGGGATAAATCTAATTAGGAAAAGCCAATTATAATCTTACCTCAGAAGACTGAGATGCTTAGAGAAATGAATTGAATTTTAAAGTTAATTAGGAAATAATATATTGTACCATTTGTTGAAAATCTTTCTAAAATTTATGTGTTCAATTTCAGAGTTACAATAGCTGCAACTTGGAAGAACCACATACTCGCTTCTAAGTCCCCATTAAATTGCCCACGATAATTCGAAAACCTAAAATTTGACATTGCCAAAGTCAAAGTGGACTTTCTATTGACTGCATGATATCTGTCTGTTTCTGTGGTAACACACAATGACACACACATGCACAAACACACATGTGCGTTAATTTGAAGGCAAAATACTAGAAGTAATCCTTCTCTCATGAAAGAGAAAGGAAGGTCCCTTATGATTACCATGCCATCAATATTTCACACTGCTGGCAGTTTTACCCAATTCAATAAAACATGAAAGAGATGTGAGATAAAGATAAGAAATTATGGAAATTTGAAGAACAATATTGCAGATGCACAATTATTTGGAAAACCTGGGAAAACAAATTAGAAAACTATCCTAACTAAAAAAGACCACTGATAAATATGTGCAAACTAGTGCTATATAATTATTATAGAGTTAAAAGGTAATTCTAAAAAAAACCATCCCACACACTAATTCAAAAAAGAAAACAAAAATCTTAACAAAAAAGGTAAACTATGTTGAAGGAAGTCACAAAATGTAATGAGGTACATTTGATATCATGTTGCTAGAAGAATTAATAGGTACTGTTTCATTTTAATGCAACATTAATCAAAATGCTAATATTTGTGGAATAAAAATGATTTTATCACTCACCTGGAAAATAAACTGAGAAGAGAAAATAGAAATTTTAATAATATGGAGAGATGTGAGAGGATCTTAGGTGTCTGATCTTAGACAACTTGATGAAAACTAAAATTATGCACATGAAAAGTAAGAACATAAATAAAATATGCTGTACATATTTTAAAGTCCAATCTGATTGATTCTGTACCAATTTCTGAATAGGTTATCTTGAAAAAGCAATTAAATATTTTTAAGATACTTTTTTCATCTATAAAGTGACATTCATACATTTTATTCTAGGTATAGGG
Organism: Myocastor coypus; assembly: GCA_004027025.1. Classification (NCBI taxonomy): domain Eukaryota; kingdom Metazoa; phylum Chordata; class Mammalia; order Rodentia; family Myocastoridae; genus Myocastor; species Myocastor coypus. The sequence continues at coordinate 118,715 of PVJA010000986.1, forward strand.
TCAGAACTGAAAGAGAGAAACATAACAGCGCAATGCCTATCTTACTTTTTTCTGTTGTTTTATTAGATAATAGAATCTTTAGAAAAGTGATTTCCATAAGAGGGTAATTTTTTAACCCTGATAAAGCAATTTTTTAATTTTTCATTCATTTTAATGAGAAAAAGATAAAATAGTAATGAAACAGTTTCAAAACAGCTTAGGAGGACAGTCACAATAATTAACACAATGCATATTTGTCTTTATAGTAGTTATTCAGAGGATAAGATGCAAACATGATATCATGTCTAAACAATATTAGTACAAACCTTTTTCTCAATGAACTAAGAGAAAGTAGCTGTATATCCATCATATTTTGTATATACATATATATACATATATGTATATACATACATATATTTGTTTTTTGCTACAAAATGGTCATTTATTTATATCCCCTTCTTTGTTTTCTTTTATTGGGGTTGGGTGTTCCATTGCTGTTAAAGAAGCTCTATTTGGAGAAGTCTTTAAAGGACCTTTTTATACTTGATACCAGTTCAAATATTGTAGGTACCTAAATTCAGCAAAATAACCCAATACAGTACAATAGTCTATAATAGTACTTGCTTATCAGCACAACTGGCAATTGTCAGAAGTTGTTGACTTGAGCCTTTTATAGCTCAGCATATTAATATGGCATCACTTTTTTATACCTTGTGGTTATACTTTTCTGCTGGATGATTAAGACCAAGTTAAAGTTCAATATAACTAAAAATGTAACTTTTGTATCTGACAAGGTTGGTCAAATCCCCGATTTACAATTTCAGGATTTACGCTGAAGCCATGTACAGCACCTTGTGGATCTTTTGTTGTTATCAGCCATCTGGATAAGTCACAGCCATTGCTTGACCAATTTAAAAGCAAATATTCTGTAATTAATTATAGTATTAATTTATACATTTTGAAATAATATCACCTCTGAGTATGGTATATTGAGGTGGGCCAGGGTGTAAAATGTTGAAAATTATTGGAGAATAATTTAAGGATACCTTTCAAGAGCTTCAAATACCTATCTTTTATTTATTTATTTATTTTTTAATTTTTATTTTTCTTTTGTGGGACTAGGGTTCGAACTCATGACCTTGCACTTGCCCAACAGGCACTTGTGCCTCGGAGCAATCTCCCCAGCCCCTCCTATCTTTTAACAAAGTCATTCTATTCTAGAAATCTAACCCAAGAAAAGATTAGAAATATGTTAATTACTATGTAATATATGTGAAAAATTTAACATTTGAATGGGAAACTATTAAGTAAAACATGATATATCCATATGAGAATATTTTAGGTTCTAGACCTTTTTTTCTTTTTTGGTACCAGGAATCTAACTCAAGATCTTACACTTCCCAGGCAGTCCCTGTGCTGCTGAACTGCATCCCTGGCCCCTAAGCTACAGACTTTGGTGCAAATAAATAATTACAAATGACATTGAAAATATTTCGAGCAAAATTGAGAATGTGTGTACTGTATAATTCCAATTTCGCTACCTAAAGTCATCTTTCACTATGTCTATAGCGACAGAAAGAAGTAATCTCACTGTCAGGAAAGAGAGAAGAATGTTCATGTTTGCACTGCCCCGCTTCCTCACTGCTGGGACCAACATAGATGATGTAAAGGAGAAACTCATTTGGCTCTTGGCCTCGAAGGTCTGGGCCAGTGATTAGCCGGTTCCTAGGCTGAGGCCAAGCAGAGCTGCTTAGTTCATGTAGGCTGGAAACAGCAGAGGGACTATTCCTGAGAGGAAGGGGAGAGGGACAGGACCTAACACCCAGTTAGGTTTGGCTTGGCTCCGGTCCAGCCAGACACACCCGGAAGTGTGCTTGACCAATCCCGTAGGCAGCTCTGAAGCCAGTCACACTGTCTTAACTGCCCCGGTGTGACTTCAGGATTATTGTGGGGTTTTTGTGCTGTTATATATCTTCCAAATACTCCATAATAGACAATCACTTCTTTTACAATAGGAAATATTTAGGGCTGGGAGATAGCTCAGAGGTCTAAATACCTGCTTGGCAAGTACAAGGACCCAGGTTTGATTCCTGATCTGTCCCCTGAAATGGGGCATGGTGGGGCACCCTGTAATCCCAGAGCTGGGGAAGCTGAGGCAAGAGGATCACTGAGAGTCTGAGCTGCATAGCAAGACCCTGTACCAAATAAATAAGTAAAAAGAGATTACAAAAAGAAAATGTTATTTAAGGTAACATGTGTCAGGACAGTTAGATTGCAATAAAACAAATTAAAATGTAAGATTGAAACAGTCTTTAAGTAAAATACAGGTTTACTTCCTTCCTTGATGTGGTTTAAGTAGCTTAATAGTTTGGGCGTTGACTTGGGTTAATTAAAAGGTTTAGGTTTCTCTCTGAAAATATTAGCCATTCAATAGTATTGACAATATTAAAATGTAGACTATTAGACTCAATGAACCTGATATATATATATATATATATATATATATATATATATATATATATATAATCTCCAGTATTCTTAACAGTGTAGTGTAGCTGTTCTTATAATTTTTATGTTTTTTTTTAAAAAAATAATTCAATTGGTCCAGGGAGAGAGCTCAGTGGTTTAAGTGCCTGCCTGGCAAGCACAAGGTCCTGAGTTTGATCCCTGGTACCACAAATAGATAAATAAAAATTCAATTAGTATAATGGAGGCTCACAGTGATTTGGATTCCTAGTCATGGGATTCTCTTATTTAATGGCATTCACAGGACATGGATATACATTATTTTTTCTGTCTTATGGAGGAAATGAGATGGCCTTTGGGACAGATCTTAGTAAGAAGCCCTGTGTACTCCCTAATCACGTGATTTTCCTGGACTATTTTACCTCTCCTAGCCTCACTCACCTTAACTAAAAACAGGGCCAATTCGAAAAGCTGTTTCGAGGTTATTTCTAACATAACTGGGACTTGCACTGGAAAACCCAGGCTTTGCTCCAGACAGCTAAGTTTAAGAACAAAATTTTAAATAGAAAAAAGATCGAACATGTACAATTTGAAAAGGTATTCTACTTGAAAGATGAGAGCAATTCAATCTATACCAACACAGACAAGAACTGAATTTAGAACAGCTAACAAAAGCAGGTGCTTAATAGCAGACCCGCAGAGGAGGGAGTGGGGTTGGAACTGGACTCGCTGGTCTGGCCTCTGGTCTGTGGCCCATCTTAGTGTTCCGTGGATTTCCGCCCCTCCCACCCTGCTTCCCCTCTTCTTTGCTATTGCTATAGTTACAAATTGAATGTTCTGGTAAGTTGAATATTCTGATTCACCCACATTACCATAAGTGCCAAAGGTAACTTCCTCACTTCTAAGTGACTCTGACCTAATAAAACACACTTCACCTGAAACACATTCATAGATCGTGAATTACAATTTGCATCTGATCTTTGTAACTCAAAATATTAGCTCAAGATTTTATAGGCTTCTCATTTTAAACATCTGCAAAATATGGTTTTGAAAAAGCTTTTCCACTGTATGGATTTCTGTGCTTCATAAGTAAGTGTTTGTGATACCAAGTGTTATAATTAAAGCCATTGAAAAACAGATGAATTGCAATATGCTGAGAATCTCCTGTATTGGATCAAAGACAAACTGGGCCAGATTTTGATGGACCCAGTGGCTGTATGGCCATGCTTAGAAAACTTCACTATTTAAAACTATTCTGTTTTCTCAGCGGCCAGGTTTTAATCGCTGGAGTGCTGTGCTGGCCTCGCCCCCAGAGCGCACAGAGATGGCGATTGAGACTGGGCGCATGCCTGTAATCTCAGCTCTTGGGAGGCTGAACACAAATGGATCACTACAAGTCAGAGCTACGTAGTGAGATCCTGTAAACCCTGTACTAAATACAAAAAAAAAAAAAAAAAAAAAAAAAAGTTTTTTAATCAAAATAAATAAATAAAGGGGCCAGGGAGATAGCTCAGTAGAATAAGTGCCTGCCTAGCAAGTGCAGGGTCCTAAATTCAATCCCCGGTCCTGCAAAAATAAATAAATTAAAGAAACAAATGAACAAAACTATTGTTTTAAACAGTTATCTCACAAAGTGAGCAAAATAAAGCACCTGTTGCACTTTCCCTTGTGTTATAGATACACACATGTGCACACACGCACATATCTATGTTTTGTGAATCACAATCCTCCAGAACCTGAACAAATGGAAAATAACAGGACATGTTTTACACTCACACCTATTGTCTTGAAGCTAATTGAAAGGATATAAATGCAGCTTGAAGGAGAACTCGAGAGACAAAAGAAATGCATAACACAAAGAAAATATTCAGAAGTCTGTGAAGAGATGAAGTTTGAGAAGGGGAATCAATTTGCAAAGAATACTGCAGTTGGGAATTGATCTTGCTGACGTTGTTAGCCCTGGGCAGAGGGACAATCTTGATAGAAGAGGCGCTAAGGTGCTGACTTCTGGCCAGCATGCCTGTGTTCTGATCTAAGGCCGTGTGAGCTCATTGCCAAGAGGAGGAAAAGAGAAGTGTTTGGATTTGGCAGAAAGAGTTGTTGGGTTTGCAAATGAGTAGGCTTGGACAATGAAAACGTTGGCTGGGGTGGGGGGAAGGCTGGAGACCAGAGAGTCTCCAAGAGATTAGAGGCTGTGTTCCTCCTTGTCAGGTGACAGGTGCCACCAGCCAAGCCATCCTGCAGCCTGTCTTCATCCCCGCATTCCCCTGAAGCCGCTCCTAACCTTTCCTGGAATCTAACTGCACAGATCAAAAACATAACTTCCAATCACGGTTTTGTAACATACTGGACAAAGAGCTCAAGAATTATCTGCCAAAGATAAATCAATTTGAATTCACGTTTGTGTAAACGTTGGGTATCACTGTGAAGAGAGGAGGAAAGGATTAGAAAACCAGATGTTTTAAAAACAGAGCATTCCATTGCCTTCTTGCTGAACTTAGCACATTCTCACCCTTTAACACCACTGTTGAATCCTGGTAAATTCTTTTACCATAGAACTTCCAGGAAACCTGAAATCACCTTAGCCAAACCCTCAGTTTAATTCCCAAGGATTCTGGGCTCATAAGGCTACAATTGCCCAAGATGTTCTGCAGAGCCACAACTGCTTCAAGTCTCAAAGTGAGCCCAAAGTGGTCCACCAAGTTTGATGATTTTCTTATACCATCTATTTCAAATGCAGTAATTCCTAATTACTTGAGAATTGAGGAGCTACCCTACATTATTTATTGTACCTCAAATGGTATCACCTCTGTCCATCCATCCATTTATCTGCCAAACACTGGTGTCAATTACTCCAAGACTCTTGCTGAGCTCTTTCTACATAAATACAAAATAGAATACAGTTTCTGCTCTCTGAAGTCTCCATGTCTAAGCAGAGAAGTAAAGTGAGTGGGTGAACAAGAACAGGACATTGAAAGAAGTGCTATAAAAGACAGTATGGTGAAACAGAAAATAAAGGACTAAATCCAGGTGAGAGTGGAGTCAAATGTATTGGAAAGAAGTTTATCTGCAGGCGAGATTTGAAAGATCCATTGAGCTCCCTAGTGGAGGGGAGGAGCTGGAGACTAGGCTCTCCTCTCGCCTACCCAGGCTCCGCCCACCTCCTGCCCAGGCTCCGCCCACCTCCTGCCAAAAGTCCTGTTCCCTCAGTCTGTTGCCTACACAGACTTCCTAATTTCTCTCCTTCCTCCCCTCACCTCCTTGGTCCCCTCTTCTTATTACCATTTGTTTCTTTGTTAAGCAAAAACATAATAGCCCAGTGCTGCTGAGCTATTGCCCCAGCCCCAAGTGAATGCTTTTATTGAAAGAAAAAAGAAGGCAATGTTTGGCTTTAAACTTTAGAAAAGTGAATAGAGGCAGGAGGGAAAGGCAGGATTGTCCTTCTACAGCATAGAATGAGGAAAACTCTGTGACGGATGAAAAGCACAAATTCCTCTCTTTTTTACTTCTCCCATTTTCATGTATTTGGAAAAGTATTATGTAAATTCTAAAATAAGTTCTCAATTTCTTCTTTTTTCTTAGTACATGTTTACAGAACCCAGGGCTCATATCCCCAACATGGAGCAGGTGGTGGTGGAGAACACAACTGCACTCCTTCTGGCGCCCCCTGTCGGCCTTTGCCTCCCCTCTCCCTCCCTCCAGAGAGGGAGGTCTCTTGGTCCTCTTCCCAAGGGACCTTGCGAAAGATCATTTCCCTGCTCGGCAGTATCTGGCTTTTATTTTGCTCTTTATTTATAATTTGGGTTTCTCATTCAAGATGAACCCTATACTATTTAAGTTTGTGTGTTTGGTTTATTGTACTCCCCATTATGGTGTCAGTTGCATCCATTTTCTTACAAAGGACTTCTTTATCCTTCTTTATTGCTGAGTAGTACTCCATTGTGTGTCAATACCACATTCTTTGTAGCCATAGACAATTTATGGACACGCAGGCTGCTTCCAGGGTTTAGCTATTATGGACTGTCAAAAGCTAAATTTTTAATCATGATGCTGGGCATATATTGCCGTCAGTCCAAATTTCCTTGGGAAAACTGCATACCCACCCCCACTCTAGAGGGGCTGGCTGAACCGGAGGCAGTTTGTGCGGACCATGGCAGCTGGCAGGATTTGGGTGGCACCGGGCTTGGGCAGCCACTGGCAGGCCCGCGGGTACCACCTGTGTGAAGGGCGGGCTGCCCTTCCCCCAAGAGCTTCTGGCTCCGCGCCAAGACACGCAGCCTAGCCAGCTAAAGAAGACTGGACTTTGGCCCCAGGCATACCCTCTGGCCAGTGCCCTCATGAGGCCTGTCAGGCAGCAGAACTCAGCCAGAGTCCACGCTCGAGACCGATACATGGGCATGCAAGGCAGAAAAGATTTTTTTTTTCTTTCTCTCCCTGGGATTATTGACCTGGAAAAATGTAAATCTGAGCCAGTTGTAGCCATTCTCCTACCACGTGGAAAGCTATGAAGTTATGCGTGTAGTAAAGGAAAAACACAAAGGAAACCTCACGCACGCACGCACGCACGCACACTCCTGATGCTGCCTTTGAGCCTTTGTGCCCAGATAATCCTCTGACTTTCCAGTTCCCTTTTCCACAACGTTGGACTGTGGTATGGCTTAGGTCTCCTGGTCGCGCAGGAGCCTCGCGTACTCCCAGGTGGGGCTTTTGGAAGGCGGCTGCACTATGGGGCCACAACAGCTGACTCGCTCTGGGAAGCTCTGGGAAGGTAGGGGCTGGCGTGAAGCAGGTGGTCGGGGCAGGCATCACCTGAAGGGTCCGTCTTTCTTCTCTTTGCTCTCTGTTTCTGGATGCCTGGACATGAGCACCCTTCCTCTGCCCAGGACCGTCCACCGTGCCCTCCACCATGCAAACAGAAACTTCTGCAACATGACCCGAAATAAACTTGTTCACCTTTCAACTGTGTCAGGTATTGTGTGCCAGTAAGGAGAAAGGTGACTCACACAGTGTGTGTCGCTAAAATAGTTCACATCCAGGTAGCTTATAATAGGCACTGCAGATGAGACAAGACAGTATGACACACACGGAGTGGTGGGATCCATGGCAAAACTGGGCACAAATACTCTATCAAGAAATGGCTTCTTAGCTGTGCGTGGTGGTGCACGCCTGTAATCCTAGCACTCGGGAGGCTGAGGCAGGAGGATTGGTGCAAGTTCGAGACCAGCCTGGGCTACAAAAGTGAGCTCAGGACCAGCCTCAACTGCATAGTGAGACCCTGTCTCAAAAAGACAAAAAAAAAAAAAAAGAAATGGCTTCTATTCGTCTCCAGTTGTCTTGAAGAAGCATGTGGGCAACCAGGTCGGGTTCTCTAGGTTTATTTTATTGACTACCTAGCAATACAGACATTTATAGGAAAAGCTATTTTTAAATATTACCAACTAATTTTAACAGGAAGTTCCAGCACTAGGCAGGCCAAATGCCATCTATCAAGTCTGTGACAGCACCATGTGGCCTCTACTTCTTCTCCAGTCCATGTCACCTCCATCCCGGTGGCCTCCCACCTGTATCCCAGACTGACTCTACTTCCTTGGAAGCCCCTCTATATTAGACCATCTGCCTGTCTGTCTTCCCCTTCCACCATGAATATCCTTTGATCCCAGCTTAACTTTTTGCAGAAAATAGGGCCTGGTGTCACAAGTCTGGGTATAAAATGACACTTGTGTGTCATAGGGAGGGAGAAAAACAGTGAAAATGAGGGAGCTAGTTGAGCCACATTCACAAAGAACTCATGAACCACGGTAAAGACAAAGAATTTCTCTCCTATCATATCTCAACCAGGAACATTCAGAAAACCGTGAATATCTGGACTACTCCCAAAGCAGAGTTAGGCCTTAGGGAAAAAAAGATTTAAGGACATTCCAAAAATGTCAGTAATCAAAACAAATACTGCCTTAATGTAATATTTTAAAAATCAAAAGTAATGCTCAAAATTCCACAATGAAAGAAATATCAAATGTTTAAATAAAGACAAGAGTATTGTTACAGTAACTTTCACTTAAACCCAGTTTTGCTTTGATGGTTTCTGTCATTTACCTCAAGCATGGTCCAAATATATTCAATGTTAAGTTCCAGGAATAATTCATAGGTTTCATCATGTGTAATAGCATGATGAAATCTTGAGCTCTCTTGCTTCATCCAGCTTAGGGCATGAATTATTTCTTTGTCCAGTGTTTCCATCCTGTATACCATCTCCTAACAGCTCAACTGTAATACAGTCACACTGCTTATGTTCAAGCTACTCTAGATTTATTTAACAAGGTCCTCTATATAAAAGTAGTGATAGTGACAATTTTGTTAGACTGCATTGTTATAATTGTTCCATTTTATCGCTTATTTTTGTTAACCTCTTACTTACTGTGACCAATATATAAATTAAACTTTGTTGTAGGTACATAGGTATAGATAGGAAAAAGTAGTAATATATAAGTAGTTTGGTGCTACTGTTAGTCCCTGTCATCCACTGAGGCCTGGGAATGCATCCCCCAGAGGTAAGGTGGGGTTGCTATACTGTTTTCCTTTTGCTGTAAGTCCTAATATGACTTTGAACAATGCTCTTTAAATAAAATTTGGATATTCTGCTCTTCATAGGCTTTGGCACTAACTTTTATAATTCAAAATGTTGTATTACATCAGTTCTCAACCAGATAGCCAAGCCTTTGCAATATCCTTGAATCGTGTGCCAAAGGGAAGCATTCCTTTTGCCTGATCCTGGTCCCCGTCCCATCAACCACGGCATAAGGACCGGCAGAGGACACTTGCATGCCTGCACTCCTTGCTTTTGTGCTAACGTTGTCACTCCTGTTTATTATTTTTATCATTACAAGCCACAGTACACTGTCATTCTTCATGTTTATAGTGGGCATTGCTAGCCACTATAATAGTTATCTGTATAATTATTCCAGATTCCTTGTAGAGATCCATATTTTGTTGTAGTATTATTTTTCTTCCACTTGAAGGACTTCTTTTAAACTTCTTATAATGCAGGACTGCTGAATATAACTTCTTTCAGCTTTTAAATATTGAATAATAAATATTTAACTGGGCACGATGCTATGTGACTGCAGTCTTAGCTACTCAGTAGGTTGAGGCAGGAAGGTTGCAAAGGTAAGTCTGGGCAACTTAGCAAGACCCAGTCTAGATAAGTAGGTAAGCAAGCAAGCAAATAAATGTGTATGAATCAAAAGGGCTATGAATGCAGTTTAGTGGCAGAACATTGGTCTACCATGTACAAGGCCCTGGACTAAATTCTCAATATAGTAACACATAAGTAAATACTTACAGATAATGATGTCTTTACTGCACACAGAATTCTAGGTTGACAGAGCTTTCCCCTTAGATTCCTTTGGCTTTCCACATACTTATTTTTACAAGCTGTCTGCTGCAATTCTTACGTTTCCTTTTTGGTAGTCAGCTTCTTATTGCTAGTAACACAATGCCACCAATGGAGTCAAAAGGTTTATTTGGCAGCATAGTTCTGGAGCAGTCAAAGTGCTACATCAGGTGATGGCCCTCTGATGGCAGTGCAGTGTGTCACATGGTGAAAGCCAAGGAGCCCTGAGAGACTACTCAACTGACTTTCATAGTGGACCTGTTCTAGAGCTAACCCATTATTAATCAGTGACCTGTGTGAGTCCATCAATCTGCTCATGAAAGCAGAGCCCTCACCATTCTTAAGGATCCCTGCTGATCCCACTCTTAATATCCCCTTGAGAGGAGTCAACATAAATGGGACTTTTGGAGGCAACAGATCATATTCAAGCCACAGCAATACTTAGCATCTTTATTCCTGCTACCTCTGTAAAAACTTTTTCCTTTTTTCAGTTTAAACAATGTGCATATTATCTGCATTGTTATTGTCACTTTCATGATTTTGATCCCTGAAAATGGCTGAACTTATATGTGTGGATTTGTATTTAAGACTTTCTGTTGTTATTTCTTCATATTATACCTTGCTCCTTTCTTTCAGAAATCGAATTGCAGATAAATCTAGTTCTTTATGGTTGTCTTATGATTTATTAATATAAATATATATGCATATATACTTTAGATATTTATATATATATCTGTATCTAATATATATGTTATATATGTATATATTTATTTGTTTTTATTTTTTTGGTGAAGCTGGACCTAAATCCTCACACTTGTGAGACAAGGGCATCACCACTGAGCTACACATCTCCAGTCCCAGTCTGCTCATCTTTTTTATTCTATTTTCTTCATCTGAGAGCTACGGTACAGTGGCATACCTCAGTGGCACAGCGCTTGCCTGGAAAGCACAAGGTCCTGAGTTCGATTTCTGTACTAAAAATAAAAAAGTATTTGTTCCCATGATTTTTATTTTCAAGAGATTTTTGCAATGGTCATGTCTTCAATTTCTTCTGAAATGGTGAACGTGCTCATAACTTCTTTTCATGTGTTTTGCTATCTCACACATTGCAGCTTTATCAGTAGAAATTAGAATAATTTTATATCCTTAATATTTTTACTTTTTGAATATGTGGATCACAGTTACAATAATAGTTTGAATGTCCTTCCTACAAATTCTAACATCTCTTATCAATTTGGGGTTGGTCTTGTTTGATTGATTTATCTCCACATTATAGGTTTTATTTTCCCACTTTGTGGGTACAAATTTTTTGACAAGGTTCCAGGAATTGCGGTTGCTACCTTATTTGGTATTGATAATGTTTTGTTCCTAAAAAACATGCTTGGGTTTCCTTCCAGGACGCCATGAAGTTACCGCAAAGCAGCATGATCTTCTTGGGTCTTGTCCTTTAATATTTGTAGATGCAACCAGAGCAGTGTTTAACTTACAGCTCATTATTGTCCTGCTCAGTAAGGGAGCAACCTCTGCCCATATGATCAACACGTACAGTGAATGTTTCAGTGAACAATTACGACCTTGAGAGGTACGCTGGCACTAATCTACTCAACATGTTCCCCCACGATTGGAGCACATGCATCCCATCATGCTTCGCACAGCTCTGGAAGCCCTCTCAAGGGAGTGTGGTCAAAAAGAAAACTACAGTGAATGCTGCTTCCTTATGCCAGGCAGTGGAAAAGCAGGCTAGTAAATATATTCCAGAGTGCCTCAACCCACCTCAGCCAGCAGCTCAGCACCACGCTCTGCCCTGGCTCTTCCCCAAAGGTGAAATGATCATGAAGGCAAAGCTGTGTGCTCATTCAGGACACTAAAGCAGCCGGAACAGCACAACTAAAGACACTCGTGAGAAGGGATGTCCAGAACTGGCTTCAGAAAGTAGCAAGAATGAAAAATTTTAGACATTTTGTATTATAACTATTAATATATTTAGATTTATGCCTACAGTATTGCCATTTTCTTGATAGTTGACATTTTTAGGATTTTTTTCTCTCTAAGAGCAAGGAAGAGGGTTGGGGAGACGGCTCAGTGGCACAAGTGCCTGCCTGGCAAGTGCAAGGTCCTGAGCTCAATCCCCAGTACCACAAAAAAAAAGAAAGAATTATTTCATTTATTGGGCCAGTGAGATGATTCAGTGGTCTAAAGCACCTGCTTAGGCAACCACAGGGACTGTAGTTCGATCCCCAGCACCACGTGCTGCACCAACCCCACGCCCAGGGAAGGACGAGCCAGCCATAACATAAACAAACAAACAAACAAATAAATAAATGCAAGAAAAGAGATAAAATCTTTCCTTCATGTTGCTTATTTTTGATTATTCTTAATCATTTCATCATTTCCTTCTGGTATGAAAGTTCTCCCTTTCTTTCCTACTATTTTAATGGTTATTTTAAGGAGTATACAGACAGTCATAGCTTTTAAGTACTATTTTTATGTCAAACTTCCATAATCTTACTTATTATTTTGCTATCCTCTCAATTTATGTATTATTTTTGTCTGATATTTTGATTCTGTATAGATACTGAATCTCAAGATATTTTCAAGTTTAATTTTACATGCATATCACTGTGCTTAACATTTGCATTGTTCCTTAACTTCTAATATTTGACTATTTAATGGGATCATTTTCCTTCTCTTTGAAGAATAATTTACATCTATAGGTGAAAGTATTTTTCTTGGTATGATTCTTTTAATTTCGTGTTTATTCTGTGCTTTCACTGGGAATGAAATTCTAAAGTAGCATTATTTTCTTTCAGGAGAAAAACTACAGCATTTCATGGCTTACCGTGTTCCTTATTGTTTTTGAGGAGAAAGCAGCTATCATATAATTATTGTTTCTTGGAAAGAAATCTATCATTTTTTTCTGACAGATTCAAAATTTTCTGTCTTAGGTTTTCTGGAATTTCACTTTCATGAGTTTCATTTGTATTTATTTTTATTTATCCTACGTGTAGTTTTGAAACTATGGACTCAGGTCTTTCATTAATTTCACACTTTATTTCTTTAAACATTGCTTCTGTTTTGCTCTCTCCTCTATCTTATTTTGACTTCCTAAAAATAGACAATATCATCAGTTGTAGGGCACGTGACTACAGTCCCAGAACTTGTGAGGATGAGGTGGAAAAATCACCGAAATTTTGAAGCCAGTCTGGGCTACATAGTGAGTTCAAGATTAGCCTGAACTATCTAGCGAGACCCTGGTGTTTTGTTTGTTTGTTTTTTTTTTTTTTTAAGGCACATTAACATAATATGAGTATTTTAACAACTTTTCATTTTCCTAATCTTGTCTGTTGTTATTTCCTTCTGAATATTTTTAAGTTCACAAGTTTTGTTTTCAGATATATCTAACCTGTTGTTAATCTCATGAATGAGACATTAAATTCAGTTACTATGTGCTTTAATTCTAGAATTCTTTTTTTATAGTCTACTTTGTATTTTTTATTTTTTATTTTTTATTTTTTTGTGGGACCAGGGTTCGAACTCACGACCTTGCACTTGCCCAGCAGGCACTTGTGCCTCGGAGCTATCTCCCCAGCCCTACTTTGTATTTTTTAAAATTTTATTTATTGTTTGTTTGTTTGTTTATTGACCAGCTCAACCCACCCTGAGGGCAGGGCTGGCATTGCATGTGGTGCCAGGGATTGAACAGTGGTCTCCTGCACCTACCTAAGCTTGCATAAGCAAGTGCTTTAGCCCACTGAGCTAACTTGCCAGCCCTACTTTGTATCTTTTAAAATAGTTTAAATTCTCAGCTGACATTTTAAATCTTTTTAAAAAAAAAAAAACTTTGAATATTATAATCCAGATTATTTTTAATATCTGGGCCTTGTGACTTCACTAACAGGGGCTCTGGTGGGTCCGTGTCAGCTGCCGGCTGCTTCTGCTGGTCTTCACGCAGCTGTCCTTATCCCTCTGTGGGATGAGTCATCCTTGTGCTCAAGATACTGCATTTTAAACATTATTTTGGATCTGATTTTCTGACACTTTCTCCAGATTAATTTTTTGTTTTCTTCAGCTAAACAATCAATGCCCTGGTGATCCTAATGTCATTTTCCTGTTTCAAAAACTGAACTTGTAGCAACCTGAGGCTGGATGCCTGTCCTCCTGGGAGCTTAGTTACTTCTGGTGAATTCTGTCTTCTAGAGCACAACCAAAATTGCACGGTGTGTTAAGACCTCTGCTTTCACCAGAATTGCAGTTTTTATTCCCCAAGAATACTGGCCAACCTCTCAGCAAGAGCCCCAACACTGGCAAATTTCTCAAGTACAGAAGAATATTATCTCACATTTTACTTCCAGGAATGTGTCCCTATAGATTTGCACTATTTTTTTCCTTTTGAGAAATTTATTGACAATATTGTCAACAATAAACCACTTAATTTTTCAGTTCTTACAAAGTTTCTGTTTTAAAGCCTGTCTTTCAAAAGTATTTATAATACAGTGAGAAATTTGCAGTGAAGTTTTCATATAAATCATTTTAATACCTTTTATGGAATTACAACAGCATTACCATCACAGTATTTGTTGTATTTTGGGGGGAGGGGAGGGTATACTGGGGATCGAACTCAGGACCTTGCACTTGCCAGGCAGACACTGTACCACTGAGCTATATGCCCAGCCTATAGTATTAGTTTTTATTAAAATTAGTTTTTCTTGGGTTTATTACTAACAAATCCTGGCTTTTAATACAGGTAGTGTCCCTTATCCAAAATACCTGGGATACCCTGATGCAGAGATGCTCATCTTCTAATCCCAGCATTCAATGGGCTGAGGCAGGAGGACTGCCACCAGTGCGATGCCTAGCTGAGGTACCATGCTGTGAGTGGAAGGCCAGCTTGAACTACACAGGATGACCCCATCTCAAAGACAATGACATACTTTGGGCTCACAAGTATTTTGGAATATGTACATAGACATGTGGGATATTCTGAGCATGGAACTGCAGTCTAAGCATGAGATTCATTGATGCTCCATATATACCTATGGACATACCCTGAAGGCAGCTGAACACAGTAATTTTCATAATGGTCATGAGTCATAGTTGCATGGGGTGACTTTTCCACTCAAGCCATCATGTTGGAATCTGCACTAGTTTAAAGTCCACCATGACTTCTGGAAGAGTTATTTCTCCCCAGTTTTCTTCACCATAAAATATGGTCTCAAGTTACATAACTTTAACCACTTAAATTGTTTTTTCTTATGAATGCTGTCTTATGATAATTTAAAGATCACGTGCATGTCTTATTGATTCATAAACATATCATTAAAATTACAACTCGCCATTTTCCTCAGAAGACTCTCATTTGAAAATGTCCAAAAAAAGAAAAGAGGTTAGAAAAACAAAATATCAAACATGTTTTGATAATAATAATGGTATCAAGTTAGCCCCAAAATATTTTTAAAACATGCAGAAAAAGTAGACACTAAAAGTCACTTTCTCAACTTGACCAACTAGCCACTTTCGTGCAATAGTTGAATGAAAATTTGAGGCGGACTCTGCTGCTTTGGTTCCTCAAAGCTTTTCTGTTCTTGTAGCGGCAGACCAGGTGGCATGGTCTGATCTCTGGCTGTGCTGCCACTGAGAGATTGCACGCAGGCTGCTCACTGTGTGGCGTGCCTGGGTCCCCATCACCAAGGCAGTTTCCTGGCTGTGCAGTGGCTGTGGCTCCCTGCTTCCTCAGCTTCCCAACAGCAAAACCCAGCACTGCCTTGGCTCAGCCAGGTTTGCTCTTGGGTTGGCATCATCCCTGCACTCACGACCTCAGGGCTACTCTGTAATGCAATCAACCCCAGTGACCTGACAACTAGACTTCCTCCTGTCCAGTTCAACCGAACTCTGACAAATGCAGATTTCCTGCAGGAGAAACTGAGGACTTTCGGTAAGACAGTCTGATGGGAATGATACAGAAATGTACATAACTCCACCTTCTGGAGCACCACCACGGAGGCAGGGAGATCAGCCAGACGAGGCAGCCTGGCCGATGTGACCTCCCTCAACTCCTCAAGTCTGTGTACTTCCCTGTGACCCCCTTGTGCCAGGGGTGGTCTACACCAGTAAAGGCTTTCAGTGATAACAGCCCGCAGTGGCATGCAAGCCACGGGTTGGCCACCACTGCTTCACATCGTCTCACTCTGAGACCACCCAGCAGCTCATTAAGGCCTCTCTTTCCTCCGCCACTCTATTCCCTATTCCTTGCCCCTCAGTACCTCTCGTACTGTGTCCTGGAGCTTCTTCCAGAACGCTATGGGAGAGTACTGCCTCACATTTCCATGGTCTTCAGTGCTGCTTTAGGACACATGGCCAGCACTGGAAAGACACGGCTTTGCAGCTTGCCTATTTTCCCAGCCCTTCCTCCCATTGTTTTCCCCGTGCACCTGGCAATAGAGTCATCCTGAATATACATAGCTTCAGGAAACATAGAATATTCCTTTATATCTGTGTTTCTTTGCATCACTGTGGCATGCGGGTTGAGCTCATTTTCTCTTGTTCATCTTGTAGTTTTTACACATCTTTCAAGATGTAACTTGAAGATCATTTCTTTTATGAAATCTTTATGGAGAAAGATTTCATTCCCAGCACTCTCGCTTCTCTCCAGTGTAACTGCCTTCTCTTCATTAGTATGTCTCTTAAAGGTAAGCTGCAAGTCTTGCTACAATTTTTACTGCCAACGCAAAACACAATTCTGATACATAATCAGTGAACAAAATGAACTGTTGCCACATCTGGGTGTAAACCTGAGGCTAGGGCTCTTCCTACCATGTTATACTGTTTATTTCTTCACTTCATAAGTTCCACTTGTAACTAAATTAATTGCTCAGGTGTGGAAACATCTCCAACTTACATTGCAATATCTATAATTTATTGCATCATCTATTCACCATTATGAAAATTCCTTTTGGTTGCCCAAAGCTTCCCTTATCCTATATGCATTAAATATACATAGACATGCAGTCACTGCTCTGCACCAGCTGTGCACTCACCCAGAGAGAGTGCCACTGAAGCAGTGGCAGCCAGCTGCAATGTGCTAAGATAGGTAGGGATAGATTATCAGATGGGCATTCAGGCTTAGTGCTCTGTTCTGGTTTTAATGTTCTTTGACTCAGTCAATATGTTTGAGCTGTTCCAGTGTGGCCACCACTGTCCTCACATATGGGGTTGCATTTGTAACACAATCAGGTAAGCTGCTCACTCTGAGCTTTGAGCCTACACAAGAGATAGCCAGGAACTAAGAATGAAAAGATTATGCATCTAAAAAGTGCTAGAGGCACAGTGAAAGAGTAGCACAGGGTGTTACAAAATCAGGGAGACTTCATCTGTTGTCCACAGTGACAAAGCCTTCCAAAAAAGGCTGAAGCAAGAGCTTTTGGAACACATGGATACAGAAGAAGAGAATTCCGAGGGAACAAAACAGCATTCTACGGGGTCCAAAATGAATTAATAGTTCTTAGGAACTGAAAGAAGCCAGAGTGGTTGAAGATCAAGAGGCCAGAGGTTTGCAGGTATGAGTGAGAAAAGCCAATGGAGATGCCCATCTTGTGGAAACAAAGTTCAAGACTTAGATCTTTATTCTAAGAGCATGGGGAGCTATTGAAAGGGCATGAATATTCCTGAAATAAATTTTATTTGTAATACTAGAGGGATAAAATTGTGCTGAATGCAATCTTCCCATGAGAAATTTCTGCAGCATTCTGTTACAAACACCACTGCATAACTTACTCAATTTGTATCAACAGCTTCCATTTCTCCTGTCTCTCCCACAGCTAGGAATAACCTTGGTACAGAATTATGGCCAGGCAGATGTAAGTTAAAAGTTTTATAGGTGAAGATTATGCTTCCCAGGTGAAACAAACAGACTGAAGAGAAATTCTCTTCAATCCCTTTTTGCCCATAATACAGATGTTATGTCTGGTGGTGTAGCAGCCGCAGTGCCACCCTGAAGCAACATGCACAGAGATGAAAGGTGTTATACTAAGGAGAACAAACAAAGCAGATACTCGAAGACAGGAAGAACAGGAAGAATGGTCCTTGACTTTATCAAGCAGCTGCAGCAGCTTTGGCCTGTGTGTTTTTTTGTTTATGTTGTTTTGTTTTTCTAGGTTCCTTATAAGGAAATCAAACCCTTCTTGCTTAAAAGGCTTGAAGTTTTTATGGTGTGTTGTTTTCTGCATCTCATCCATTCATAATTAATGAAGGCTATTTAGAACCTTGAGCAAAAAGAGAAAATGGTCATCCAGAAGAACTCTATGAGTCAAATATGATCTGTGCTGGCCAGGTTTTCTGTTGCTAGCACAAAATGCCTGATACAATGTGACATGGCTCATGGTTTCAGGGGCTCAGTCCATGGTCCGCTGACCCCCCCAAGTCTGAAGCATCATGCAGAGGGGCCTAAGGAAGCAAAGCCACTCACTTCATGGCAGCTGGGAGTCAGAACACAGGATGAGACCAGCAAGCCAACACTGCAAGGGGGTACCCCAGTGGCCTGCCTCCTCTGAGGGTGGACTAGCTCCTAATGGTATATGTTCAGATCCAGCACCTCCACTGTCACCCACCTTTCAAGAGTCTCTTCATCCGATCCAGCTGAAGATTAAGCTTAACCACTGTGTGACATTTTATCAGCTGGGGTGATAAAAAGAAGGAGCTTTACTGTTAAATGTAGAAGGGGGCAAATCAGCGGTATCTGTGCTACAAGTGTGGCTTCTAGTTTTTATAAGAAAAGAAATGAATGCTGCTGTACAATTTTAGCTACATTTTCTACAGGTCTTACTGCTCCATTGGGGGACATAGTGTTTCTCACTGAGCACATAGCACCTTGGAGATAACCTGCCTGTGTTGCTTCACATGCACCTGGTAAGGCCTGGAACAATGCACATTTCCACACTCAGGCTCCCAGGGTCCAACAAAATCTAATAATGAAAAGAATATAAATGGTTCCCAATTTTTCTATTTGTTTTAGTCACTGTTTTGAACTTAATTAATGTTAACTTTGCTGTGTTTTATTTGCAATAAGCTTGACAAGACTTTAATAAAGGTATTCTGTTCTGCACCAGTAAATATCTCTAAGATAAAAATCTTTCGTTTTCAGCTATAAAAATAGTTTATGTTCGCTGTAGAACAATTAGGAGGGAGCTCTTTTCTCTTTATTTCAAATATTTTAAATTGAAATATCCATTTAGGCTGCCAGAAGATTCTTCTGACAGAGGTGCTAAACACTTGTGACTGTCTATTTACTACGATGTCAAGGGAGTCTACAGAAAGGACAAGGATCTGGGGGGAAGCATCTGAGAAAGTCATGGCTTGATTACTGCTGACTGCCTTGTGCTCAGGGAGATGCAAGAAGGCCAGGCTCACAGTGGGATTGTCTCCTGTGGCTTGGTCTTAAATTAAATGTGGTTGGGAAGACATTGGCCTGACAGCCTGAGCTATGACTTTCTGTAGCACTTTTGGAAAGGTGAGGATGTGGCTCTGTTCACTGTTACATCCTCTAGCATGATATGGGACAGTGTGAGGATGGGCACATTTCACACTTGCAGACTAAGAGTTCCACTGAATCCTCTGTGAAAATTATGATCTGTTGTTGACTTAATAACCAAATTCAGTAGTGTAGAAGGACACACTGTCCACACTCAGAAATCAAGAGCATTCTTGTACACAAACAATGAATGCACTGAAAAATTAAGAAAACCATGCCTTTCCAATAAAATCAATCTATTTAAAAATCAAACTAACAAAGGAAACAAAAGATTTATACAGTGAAAACTATACAACTCTGAAAAAAAGAGATGGAAGAGGATTTCAGAAAATGGAAAGATATCCCTTGCTCCTGGATAGGAAGAACCAACATTATGAGAATGGTCATATTTCCAAAAAAGAATTCAAAACAATGAGGCCCCCAAAATTCAAAGACCCAACCCAAAAATAGGAATCTTAGATGAATAAATACTTCTTAAAGAAACACAGATGGCAAATAAATATATGAAAAAATGTCCTACATCATTGGCCATTCAGAAGGTGTAAATTAAAACAACACTGAGATTCCATTTCACCCCAGACAGAATACTTATCATCCAGAAATCAACCAATAATAAATGCTAGAGGGTTTGTGCAGAAAAAGGAACCCTTCTCCACTGTTGGTGGGAGTGTAGACTGGTATAGTCACATTGGAAATAAATGCGGAGATTTTTCAAAAACCTAGGATTAGCGATCAGCCAGATAGCTCAGTGGACTAAAGCACCTGCTTAGGCAGGCACAGGGACTGGGATTTGATCCCTGGCATGCTATGCTGGTCTTGTCCCCAGGGTGCAATGAGACAATGAGTGAGACCGAGTGTGGTGGTGTGACCCTGTAATTCTAGCACTTGGGAGGCTGAAAACAGGATGATCACCATGAGTCTGAGCTGTGCGATGAGACTCTGTAGACCCTGTACTAAAATACATTAAAATTACATAGATACATACATACATACATACATACATACATACATACATACAAACTAGGATGGGAGTTCCCATTTAACTCAACTATTCTCCTCCTGGAGTTTTTTCAAAAGAACTGAAAACATCACACCACAGTGATATATGTGCACCCATGTTTATAGCAGTGCAATTTGCCATAATTAAATCTTGGAAACAATCCAAATGCCTACCAACCAAGGAATGGATAAAAAGAGATGTGGTATTCTTACACAGTGGAGTATTACTCAGTTACAAAAAAGAGAAACTCTAAGTTTTTATAGGTAAATGGATGCAACTAGAAGCCATACTCATAAATGAAACAATTCAGATCCACATGCACAAACATCTATTGTCTCACTAGTGCAGCAGTTCTCAGCCTGTGAGTCACAACCCCAGCGGGGGTTGAATGATCAAAACACAGGGGTCACCTAAAGCCATCGGAAAATGTTATTTATTTGGAATTACAGTTTTGAAGTAGCCACCAAAATTATTTTTTGGTTTGGGGTCAGTGCAACATGAGGAACTGTATTGTGGGGTCACAGCATTAGAAAGGTTGAGAACCACTGCACTAGTATAAGAACCTGAAAGAGTAAAAAGAAAGCCTGAAAGGCACAATAGATATTGTGAAAGGCAAGAATCTAAAAAAGAAAAAGAAACAAACAAACACTAGGGGCCGGCTAATAGCTCAGCGGATTAAAGTGCCTGCAAGCAGCCAAGGGCTCCATACTTGCTGTTGCGGCCCCACCCCTAAGGCATGCTGAGAGGGCATTGAGACTGGGCATGGTGGCTCATGCCTGTAATCCCAGCTTTTGGGAGGCTGTAAACAGGTGGATCGTGATGAGTCCAATCTAGTAGTGAGATCCTGAACATCCTGTAGACCCTTCCCTAAAATACCAAAAAAAAAAAAAAAAAAAATCTTTTCCAAGGGAAGAAATAACTTGGATGAAGAAAAGGACAAAAGAAAGAAAGAAGGGAAAAAGATACATTTATGTACATATGCAGGCTAGCTTGGATAATTGTTCTGCTAATTTCTGCTGGTCTATAGAAAGGAGCAGTTAATGCTTAATTTTTTTCTTTTTCCTTTTTCAATTTCTTATAACTTTGTTTTTTTTTTTTTTTTTTTTTTTTTTTTTTTTTTTTTTTTTTTTTTTTTTTTTTTTT
>PVJA010000987.1:0-63556 GCA_004027025.1 Myocastor coypus
CAAAAAAAAAAAAAAAAAAAAAAAAAAAAAAAAGAAGTAACACTGACTAGCATCAAGTTTTTCCTGACTTTCAAAGTCAGCCCAGTCCCAGCACCCTGAAGAGAACTCTGCACTCTCTGCACTCTCCCCCACTGAACACACTGCCGCTCCACCTTGTCAGTGCTCTGGCCAGGGACACTGTACGCTGAATACCTATGGCTCTTGTCACTCAATGCTTCTGCCACAGGAGCATTCAGAGACAGTACTGGAAAAGCTCTTAGAATGTATCCATCTCAAGAAGGAAAACTGATCTCCAGCTTTTCAGAGTCAGATTTTGGGGAAGAGCTAAGAGTTGCAGTGCCAGATCTGAAGAATAAAGTGGATGAGGCCATGCCATAATATTTTTTTTTTTTTTTGCGGGACCGGGGTTCAAACTCACGACCTTGCACTTGCCACGCAGGCACTTGTGCCTCGGAGCTATCTCCCCAGACCCAATGCCATAATATTTTAAATGCCTAGTTTTCACCGAATGACTCTCTGCATTGGCATTATCCATGTTTTTGTTTTGTTTTGTTTTGTTTTTTGCTTTTTTTAAAAAATCACATCTCCTAAAGAAACTCAGAAAAAAACTACTTCGAGAACTGTTTCTGATAGGGGCAGAAGGACAGAAGAGAGTTCAAAGCTCAGAGGAGTATTTTTGAGATGGACTGAGGTCAATGTGCCTTTTGCTGTAATAAATTATTTTATTTAAACGCACACTGTTTTTTATTATCCTGTGTGTGTGTGTGTGTGTGTGTGTGTGTTCAAACTGTTTTGAAATACATGTAAAAACATTTTGAGACACAATCTTATTATGGAAACTGATTATATTTATTCATATTACATAAAAATCAAACAAAAAAAAAACATTTGTGCTCTCAAAAAAACTATCCAAAAGAGAAGGCTGTGAATTCAAAGAAATCAATCTGGTTTTAGTGTTAACATTTTGGGAAGTAATCTGGTATGGGGCAAATCCCCCACTCAGAGGCTTCTGTCACGGAGAAGTGTGGAGTTACACAGATATGGTGGGCTGATCTCTAAAACTGGTTTCTTATATTTCTGTACCCAGTTAATGCACTGATATGGAGACACTTTGTCTATGTCATTAAAATTAGTAATTAGCGGACTTTACAAATATAAAATTATGTTGGATTATCTTAATATATAACTTCCATTCACATGAGTTTTAAAGCCACCAAAAATGAGAGAGATGACACAAAAGCCATCAAGGAATTCTAAATCATAAGGACTTAACCTACATTCACTGACTTTGACGATGGAGAAAGAGGGAATTGACCATAGAACGCAGCCCATGCTATGATGCTGGCAGTGTTTCTTGGCTAATACTCAAGGAAAGTAGGGGCTGAGTCCCACACTCTCGAGGACCTGGATTCTGCCAAACCCTGAGTGTGTACGAAAGCAAATTCTTCCCTTCAATCTTCAGAAAGGAGTGCTGGTCTTTCACTACGGTGGTTTTGATTTTTGATATGCAAAACTTCAGTGCACTTCTGATACATTGGCATACATTCATAATGTCCACCAAACAAATTTTAACAAAAAATAGACAATTTTATCGACAAGTGGATGAGAAAAAGGTGAATGAAAAGAAATATAGATGACAAATGGAAAAAGATTGATTACAGTAGATTAGGTGAATTATGGAGCAATAGAGGTCATTTATAATCCAAAATATTTTTCTTATTCTAAATGAAAAATTTTCCAGCAAAAGTGAGTGCAGGAAAGTTACAAGAAACAGAGGATAAAGGTTAAAATGTGAGATAAAAACATAATTGTACACATAGTTGATCATCTAGGGTTCAAGATGGCAGCTGCTAGTGAGCAATTTTGTGAGAAAATGAATCACTTAACGGTGTGGCCATGCAGTCACTGTAGAATCCTGGTGGCCAGCAGTGGACCTTAGCGGGCTTCAGAGGAAATGCAGGTGAGTGTGAGCTTGCCGAGGCCAGCAGGGTAGAATTATGTGTATGAAGAAATCTTTTAGAAAACACCTAATTTCTCACTCTGAGCATTGTTTACTCTGAGCACAAGGCCAGATTTTGAAAATTAAGAAAAGTTTATGCCTCACATATTTAAAATGGGTATGTGCGTTCAGGGTATCCATGTAAAAGTTCTGTTCATATTTATGTGGTTTATCTGTGACATTAACCATTCATGGGAAAATTATATTTTAAATCATCAGTGCCTTTAACATTTTAAGTAGCTTTTTATATTTTTCTTCTTTGCAGTTGGAAAGCAGAAACAGTTCAACCTTCAATTGCTATTACTGAAAAACACTATGCACAATCAAATTTGACTATTTTATCCACGTCACTATCTTAGCGTTTCTGTGCTTACATAGCTAAAAAAGAGAATTGAGGTAAATTTTTATTAAGAGTATTGTAGTTGGAGAAGTCTACGATGGAGCCACCAGCAGATCTGGCATTGATTGAACATCACCCTCTGTGTGGAGAAGGTCTGACCTCATTTGCCTAGGCAGAACCATCTCTAAGTAGCCCTGTGGTAGGGAAGGGTTAAGAGTGCCATACTCTGCATCCTTACATGGCAGAGAAATGGAAATGCAAGCATCCATGACACTTCTTTCAACTTCGAAGTTTTAAAATGCATGTTAATTGGCACATAGTCATTTTCCATGCTGAATAAATATGAAAAGATATTCCAATGTATACATAAAATGTATGGTGACCGGGCGTGGTGGCTTACGCCTGTAATCCCAGCTCTTGGGAGGCTGAGGCAGGAGGACCGGTGTGAGTTCGAGACCAGCCTGGGCTACAAAAGTGAGCTCAAGGCTAGCCTGAACTGCACAGTGAGACTCTGTCTCAAAAAGACAAAAATAAATAAATAAATAAATAAATAAATAAATAAATAAAATAAAATAAAATAAAATAAAATAAAATAAAAATAAAATGTATGGTGATCAGATAAGGTAATTACTGATACCAAAAGAAGAAATTTGGGGGATACATCCCAGCTGTAAAAATCTCAAAGGTTTATTTATTCACGTTTGAAAAAAAAAAAAAAGATCTCCTACCACAGATTCTTATTTCATCAAGAGCTTCTGCTCGGTGACTTTCTACAGTACAAAGTTTGTATAGCATTTCTTGTAAAATCCCTTTCCAGGCATTAGTAATTTTGGAATGCATGGAACGTCCTATGCAAGGTGTCCAGTAGACAGCATGGCAGGAATTAACACTCATTGTTTATGAAATAAGCATGTTTCTTTTATTTATTTGAGTTGCTTTTGAATAAAATAATCAATAAAGTTAAGAGTTTATTTACAATGAAAATAAATAACAACTCCCTATTGAAAAAAAAAAACTTCTTAATTGATTTTTTTAGAAAATCTTTTCTATTGTGGACTTGAGTCTGTGAACACTTTTTTTTTTTTTAAATGAATTTTAGGGCAGGGCCTAAGGATGTTGAGGGTCTCACTGAGAAGATCAGTCTTCTAGTGATACTCCTGTTTTCAGATTTCCAAGCGCTGTGACTATAGGCGCACACCACCATGCCATGTTTGAGCTGCCATCTAAGTGCACCACGGGGGTGGGGCTGTCACAGCAAGCCTGGGATCAAACCCAGCTACTGCACTGTCCTGAAGCAGGCACTTCAGTTTTCTGAGCTATGGAGGACCTAAATGTTGGTAAAATTTTTGAAATTCATTTTCTTTTCTTTAGACTTTACTTCTGTAAGCACTTTACTTGCTGGCTGGTTTGTTGCACTGTGTTTACAACTCTATGAACTTAACTACCTTTTTCTGCTGAGTTTATTGAAGGACAGACTAGAAATATCTATTCTAAAGCCTACTTCCGTGATAGCAAGATTTCTAAATTCTATTATTAATTTAATTTCTATTTTATTAACTTTAAACATATACAGTTAATATTTTCAGTTATATCCATATTATTCATAACACATATTGATGTTTAAGGATTTTAGTGCTAATATTTAATACATTTCACTATAGAAAGTTACCTAGATTTGTGCTTCTGTTTGAACTTTGAAAATAATATATTAAAACGTTCATACAATGCTATTTTCCGAAGAAAATACTTAATTATTACAAATGGATGGGCACATGGAAGAGTAAGCAAATATGTTATATGATACACAATTATGAATGTTTATTGTAATTGTTTGTAAACAATATTATCTATTATATGTCAAACTATTAGAGAAAGTACTATATATGTACAAAGTTTATGGATAGATAGACATAAATACATAGATTTGTATATATATATATATATATATATATATTTAGTCATTTATTACATTACTATATACGTTTATGCTATAGTTAAAAACACATGTTACACATTTTCTTCAGAACACCTTACTAAAGAATAGATCTTGGCTAGCCTGGCATGTTGGCGCATGCCTGTAATCCCAGCACTCGGGAGGCTGAGGCAGGAGGATTGGTGCAAGTTCGAGACCAGCCTGGGCTATAAAAGTGAGCTCAAGGCCAGCCTGAACTGCACAGTGAGACCCTGTCTCAAAAAGAGAAAAAAAGAAGAAAAAAAGAATAGATTTCGGGGACTAGGGACATAGCTCCATGGAATTAGCACTTGCCTGGCAAGCGCAAGGACCGCCGTTTCATCCTCGGTTCCAGATCAAAAACATAATAAATTTCTTGAGCTTGAGATTGTATTTCAGTTAACATAAAATATTAGTTCTGTATGTTTCTGATAACATTGTACACCATTACATTTTCCATATTTGTATAGTAAAATTTTTGATAACTTATGTTATTTTTTCTAGATCTTTAGCATAACAAAGTATTTTTTAACTACATTCATATTTCCTGAGGGGCAATTCCTTTTCCATGATAGTGAAATAGAATTGAATATTTTGTCCTTTGGTAACTGCTTTTATTTTATGCAACGACTTTTTAACAGGTAGAAATAATATAACTTTGAGAAAAATAGTCATAATTCAATGAATTTGGAAATAAAATATAGACATATGCATTTTATGTCAGGCACAAAAATGACCATGTGGAAAGAACTAATTAGTTAGCTCACGGGGCCGGGCGGAATGGCTCAGTGGTCTAAAGCGCCTGCTTCGGAAAGCTTGGGCGGCTTCAGGGACCGCGGTTCGATGCCCGGCACCACATGCTGTGCCAGTCCTGCCCTCGGAGCGGGCTGAGCCAGCCATAAAGATGAGTGAATAATGAAACAGAGGTTCTGAAACAAGAATAAATAAATAAATAAATAAATAAATAAATAGTTAGCTCAGTTTCTTTAAGTAGTAGGAAGCTACTTTTGGCCTGTGTTCTCAGTAGCATTAGCTGTGTCAGCCGGGTTGACTGAGCTATTCCATATAGAACACCTATGTCATACCTTGAAGTCTTATAGGTAAATAGACAACGTAAAAGCATTGTCTTTCTGTAAAAATATTTGAAGTGCTTTAATATTAAAATATCATTTATATTTTTAAAGCATGCTGCATCAAACAAGTTTTTGATTATTAATCTGAAACGCAGGATTTACAAAGCATCATTTAAAAGGAAGTTTTATAAGTCTAACTATGTGGATTGGAAAAAACAAATTAACATTTACCAGTGGTACTATGTTTTCAAAAGCTATACAAAAAGTGATCACTTTAGAATTAATAACAACAGCAGAAACAAAAAAATAATTCTAAAATTTCTCGTTTTCTATACTTTGAATGTATGGGTACCCAAACTCCACTCTGAGCTCTTTCTGTTTATGTATAAAATTCTGAAAGTATTTATGTTAGAATAACTAATCACTTTAAATGAGTAACTGAATTTGAATTTTTTCAAATATACTTCTCCAAAGACTAGAACTTGGGGAGCAATACCAATAATTTATATTTAATGGAAGTTACAGTAAATGTAATTTTTAAATGTGACAAAAGTATGAATTGATAAAAACTTCTATATTTAAGAATGCAGCTATCAAAAATATCTAGAAATCTTAGAAAATAGAACTTATTAAAATATAATTATAAAATTTGATTTTTTAAAAAAAATTATCTAAATTTCTCAAGGCAATTTTAACTTTTCTTAAGAACTCAATGAGACACCCAGAAAAGCATTTTGTATATCCCAAGTAGAAAAGGGATCATTTGCTATTTAAAAGCATTTAGTATAATTTAACATCACAGGGAAGAAATAAGATCTTTTTAAAATTATTATTTTCTGGAGAAGTACAACTTACTATGGAAAGCTATGTAACAACAGTAACAGATTCCAAAATAAATTATATATCAAAGAACTCTCACTCTTATGTTATCATTTAATTTTGTAGCCCAAAGAATTGATCGAAGTTTCGTGATTGTGACATTCAGTTCACACTTCACATTACAAAATTGGCCAATGAGTTATAGATTTCTATCTGTAGAAATGTTGCAAGTCAGGAAACACGAGTATGTAAAAAATGAAAACAAAACACCCATACTCTTCCTCTTCTGGCATTACATTTTTGTTAATTTCAGGAAGTAAAAAAAAAAAATGTACAACTTCATAAGTTGTACCAGAACAACTGAAGGTGGCCACATATCTCAGTAGACTAAAGTGGCTGCCTAGGCAGACATACAGACCAGGGTTTGATCCTTGGCATGATATGCTGGCCCTTCCCCTGGGGAGCGCTGAGACAACTGAGGCCGGACATGGTGTTACACGCCTGTGATCCCAGTGCTTGGGAGCCTGGAAATAGGAGGATCATTTTGGGTCCTATCTAAGTAGTGAGACCCTGTAGACTCTGTACTAAATACACAAGAGGTATGCATTTAATATTTATACACATATATAAACAACTGATTGTTCTGTGGGCCGTGGGATGTCATTTAACATCTCAATTTGCATAATACAAATTTTAGATGCTTGTTCATACTGATTTTGTCTATTTTTAATCAAAAATACCCTTCAAATCTCATACAATACTGCCTGTGTTTATGTTTGTAAAGTACACAAAAGCTAAAGTAACCAATTTTAAGTACAATTCAAGTCACTTTAGATCATCTTAAGTAACACTTCTTCAGAGTTAAGGCTGCCATAATGTATTTTATCCACAAAACTGCACTGCGAGCTTGAATTGAATATGTGTAGTATTACAGTCTAGATCAGAACTGATAAGAACAATTATATTTTGTTTGACTTTGTACATAAAATTCAATTTTAAAAGCTTATTTATTTATTTATTTATTTAGAGACAAAGTCTTGCTATGCAGTTCAGGTTGGCCTTGAGCTCACTTTGTAGCACAGGTTAGTCTCAAACTAGCAAGATCCCCCAGCCTTAGCCTCCTGAGTGCTGCGACTACAGGTGCGTGCCACCACACCTGGCTGTTTAAAGCTCATTTATGAAGATCCTTGGACACTTAACATCTCTGTATTTAAATGTGTGTATCTGCACAGATGTCCTGTAGCTTAAACCATATAATTCAAGTTGGAAATCAGATTAAATTAAGACTCTTCTTAAAATTATTCACACTAAGGAAGATAAACATGTTATATAAATATTCTATGAAGAGAGGAAAGTCTTGTAACTGCAATTTTTGTAATTCTTGTATGAAGGAAAGTTAAATGTTTGATAATGTTACTGAAAATTGATAAACTTTTTTTTATTAAATGACATTATTTGAATAAAAATCATACTCCTGAAGGTTAACCCTATTCTTATTCTTCATACATTGATCAAAGAAATAAAACATATTTAAGGAAGAATACATTATTCCTTTTTCATGTTAATTACAAAAAATGAATTTCCACTGAGCTACAATATTTGAGTCCACTCTGTTTCCCAGATTTCTCCTGCTGATTCATTTCTTAGTGTCTCCTCAAATTTTTAGGATTTGATTTACTTTGTGCAAAGACAGTCTGTCTAACTGGTAGGGGAAGTAATTTAGAACAGGGTAGCTTATTCCTAAGACAAAAGTGATACAATTTTAAAAAGTGATTTTTAAAATTATTTACATGGACAAAGAAAGGGAGTCATGGTCCCTACTTCCTCGGCACACCAGCTGCTTTTGCAAACCCTCCTCTGTCCTTTACCACACCCTGAGAAGATCAGGGCCCACCTACCCTTCATTCTTCTAAAGGAATATAATCTATATTATAGAATTAAAACACCACATAAAAGTACTGCCTAGATAAAAATTTGACAGTGATTTTAACTTGACTCTACTTTGATTTTTTGCAGAAAATATGCTATTGTTTCTAAGTACTGTGAAATAAAAGAATCGGGAATAAAGAATATGGCTAGGCAACATAAATATGCAGACATGCTTTTGTTAATCAGCTATACAAAGCCATCAGATAACAAAATCAATCAGACTTTTATGACCATTGCTACATGATCACATATGTCATTTTTACTTGTGAAATAACTCAGTTTTTTTTTAACAAAATACATAGGTGTTTTGAATTACAACTCATAGAGGGTAGGGGAACAAATGGATATGGGAAGAAGAGTTATGGATAATAAACCACAGTCTTTAAAAGGAATACATATAAGCTAGTTGTAGAAACACACAGTATTTTCTCATTTTTAAAGTTATTTCCATTATGATAATCTAATTACATCAATGATTTTGTCTGTAGGTAAATCTTAAAGACAGCATTTACTAAAAATAGACATGTTACCATAATGAATGAAAGTTTTGGATAAATTTGGGAAAAAAAAATTGTACTCCTACATTGTTTCCTCAAAGAGTAAAAATAGTGATTCTCAAATGTAATACAATTATATAATTATATTTCTGCTAAATCTTGAAAAAATCTTAAAACTGATTCTTCATTGAAAGAAGATTACAATTTCAAAAATATTTTCGTAGTAAGAAGTGAAGTTGCCTTAATTAATTAATGCCAACCATGACATAATTCAAACATTAAAATTTATGGTAGATAAAATATTTCATTCAGTTGAAAGATGATGTGACTTACAATGTCTCAGTGGAATGTTATTTCGAATTAAAGACAATTTAATCATAGAAGCACTACAGAAACTCTAAATTAAACTAGTAGTTTAACTTTGAAATGGCTAATAAGACACTAGTAACTCCACAAGCTGTGTCAAAGAAGGGGATTAGTCTCTATATTACATTATGTTTATGTCATGGATCAATTTATTATTCAGTGATATACATATATTAACTAGCTTATAGATTGAAGGATAAGGGTAACAATGGACAGAAGAAGTATAGTTACAGTACCAATTTATTAAATCAATACAAATGTATCTACATGTACACATACATATATACAATTATTTATGCTGTGCTTGAAACATGGCAGATGTTCAATAAATGATAAGTATTTACTTGTAACTTTCATTTATATATAAATATTACTATTATATCTTGGGTTTAGAATGTCTCCCAAATTCTCATGAGTTCAGGCTTTTAGAAGATCATCAGGTCTTGAGCGGTTAAGTTTGCATGTGTGATCAGTAGGTGGGAATGGTGGGAAGAGGTCGGTCTGAGAACGTGGCCCTCAGGGTAGGAGGTCTAGTTCCTCTTCTTTTTCTTGCTTCCTGGATCAGAAAAAGGAGACGCTGCCCTTTGCCCAGGTCCCATCGCCACCCCCAACCACAGACTGAACCCTCCAAAGGCTGCGATCCACAATCAACCCACCCTCCTTTAAGTTGTTGGGGTTGGATATTTTCTCCCAAGATCAAAACAGTGAAACACAGCATTTATTTGTTTGTTTGTTTTGCCGATACAGAGTCTCACTATGCAGCTCGTATTCATAGCGATACTCCTGTCTCATCTTGCCCAGCGCTGGAATTACAGGTGTGTGCCTCCATGACGCCTAGTTTCTGGTGGGCACAATGTGCCTGGGTCTCTGGGCCAGCATGGAATGCAGTGCCAGAGATCGAACTCGGGTCCTTGGCTTGCCAGAGAGGCACTTAGATCTTCAAGCCATCTCCCCTGCCAGAAATATAATTTTTAGAAATAAATTTTTAAAAGTTCACAAATAGCATATAAGTAACAAGATAAAGGAAATAGAAATAAAAAGTTCTCTTTAAGCTTAGATATACATCATTAAAGACCAACTTGCTTAGGTTGTAAAGGTAGCTATTATCAAATTACATAGTAGCCAAAAAAAGATTTTTATTGAGTACTCATGATAAATCTGGTTTCTGAAGTAAAATGTGTCTTTAAAACATAAGGATTTTTTAATACAGTCTATATTTTTGAGAAAGAAAAACAAAATAAAAGGGAGAAAGATGGAAAGAAGCAGAGGGAAGGCAGAGAGGGAGAAAGAGAGACAGAAGGAGGGAGGCAGGGACGGAAGGAGGGAGAGAAGAAAAGGGGAGAGCGATATTTCCAAAACAACTCCATTACATTGTTTATGTGGAAGTAGGGAAATAGAATAGTTGCATTACCTCTCTGGCCAAAAGAATTTGAAAAAATTTTATTCTGCACCGTCTGGGCAGAAGTTTCCTTTCACGTGCACGATTTGGTTCAGCAGTTTTCGAAGATGCTCCTTGCTATGTGGACAGTGAGTTTGAGAGGCTTGTTTTTCAGTCACAATCGTGAAATGAAGCTATGCAATGATGCCTCAAGGGGCTGGGGAGTGGAGCAGGTTGGCAACTGGTTCGCGCTTTCCTATGAAGGATACAGAAGTATGATAATTGATAAAACTTCACTGAAAGATCCGTGATTATCCACTAAGCCTGGAAAACTCATGACCCTAAAATGAACTATTCTAAAGCTACTGAATTCATTGGACAGGAAAATAACATAACATAGATATATCCCAGATATATATGTGTATGAGTATACATATATAATATATATAATGTGTTAATATAGGTTCCTCATATGTATATATAATATACATTCATATATGTAATGTATAATATATATGACAATGCATATATATTTATAATATGTAGTAGATGATATTCTGAAACATTTAAATTATGCTTTCTGAAAATTGCAAAATACATACCCATTTGATATCAGTATACAATTATTGATATGATTACTGAGAAATACCTACATAGCAAAGGACCCAAATTTAACTTGGCATTTGGGAGAGGGGCTCAGCAGCAGCAAAGATCAGAGAACTGGATTGGACATTTTAAAATTTTGAGTCCAATATTTTGCCCCTTTTTAAAATAACTCTAATTTCTATAATTTAAGAACTATGATGAAGGTAATAACAAAAGTAAATTCAGGAAAAAGGAAAGATTTTCAGAAAAAAAAATGAAAATGTTTAGACAGACTATTCAATTAAAAACTTAAGAGCCTCCTACTATCTAAGGGTTCCCACCCCCAGCTACCCTCCCTCTTCCCTTCCCCCTACTCCTCCTCCTTCCCCTTCACCTCTGGTGGTTGCTTTAAGGGTGAGTCTAGGGATCAAACTGCCTTCTCCTGGGCCTGACTGGGATTGCCAGTGCAAGCGCTTAAACCACTGAGGTAACCCGAAAGCCCCTACGTCCTACTTTTTAAAATAGTCTGTTAAAACTTAGAAGTTTTGGAGCCAATCTTAGATGAACACTGACAAAGTACATAAAAGATTTCAAATGTTGACTTTCCAGGGACTGGGGGAAAGAAGAAAAACTGTACAGAAAGTAAAGTGACAGAAAACATTGATACATTGATTCCATTAAAGTACTGAAGACTAAGACTGAAGATTTTTTGTTGGTTTGTTTGTTTTAAGACATATTTATTTATTCATTTCCTACAGGGTCTTGCTATGCAAGACTCATAGTGATCCTCCTGTCCCAGCCTCCCCAGCACTGGGACTACAGGTGTGTTGCCTCATGCCTGATTTCGGTGGCAAGCACGGTGGGTGGCCTGAGTGACGTGAAGTGCTGGGGATTGAGCCCAGGTCCTTGATCTTGCCAGGCAGGTGCTTAGACCACTGCACTATTTCTACAGCAAGTCAAAATGATTTTGACTTGCTATATGACTTGTTGTAACTCACGAATCACATTGACATAAGAAAATGGGAAGAAAGCTGAGGTATAGCTCACAGGTAGAGGTGTCTGCCTGGCAAGCACAAGTTGCGAGTTCAGTGCCAGGTAATGGAATAAAAAGGAAAAAGAAAATGAGAAGGAGAGGGCTACCCTGGAAGAGAAGTTGCAGCAGATGGGGTCCTTGTGGCGAAAAGGCAACAAATTAAAACACAGTCATAGCAATTAGCTAAATAGGCACTCAAGGACTTCGCTTGAAAGCATGAAAGGAAAAGCTGAGTACTCTATGGTTTATTCTATTTTATTTAGTTTTAGTCCTTCATATGCTAGGGAAGGGTCTACACGGTGCTCTGGGTCTCACTATTAGTTTGGGCTCACAGTGATTTGTTTGTTTACAGCCTCCCAAGAGCTGCAATTACAGGTGCACGCCACCATGCCCAGCCTCAATTGCCCTCTCAGCATGCCCCAGGGGCAGGGCAGGCACAGCAAGTCTGGGGATTGAAAACCCTGGCTGCTGTTGTCTATTTTATTTTATTGGTATATGTTTGTGATAAATAATAATTGTGTACTTGTTGGACAGTTGGTACATATTGTTTCCTAATCAGAATCAGTTTTCTTTTCATTTTCCCTTCCCAATCTTCAGTCTACACCACCGCACAATCAGATGTTTCTAAGTATATGGAAATTCCTTGTTTTCTGTTCAGTTTAACTATGAACTTAGAGCAGTCTATAGCATGGTCCATTAAAACATATGAATCATATTTTTAATTATAGATTCTTAGTATAGTTGGTTTTATGAAAATATACATTAATTTGAAGTTAAAATTTCATAATACTTAATTCTGAACCTTTAACTCCATTCCTCTACCTATAGTACCCAGTACCAATACATTTTGTTTGTCAGTTTCTGGTATATCATGTCTATTCACTGCATTATAAAAATTATGCAAAGTGCAATTTAGTATATTTAAATTTTTCCTTAGAAAAAAAAGATAAATTTTTCCTTAGAATATAAGCAGCTAACTACACTAACTTGGATTATATTGTCATTATAATTATTATTGTTAAATGGTTACAAAATATAACTATGTTATAGATTGATTCAAATAGCATAAGAAATGCATCAATAAATTGAAATGCTTTATTTCAATTATTTTATGTATTCATGAGCAACTGGTACTTATTGCTAGAATTACCATCTTCAAAAATTCTGGCATCCATAACAATTTATTGGAGGTCCTAGTGTTAGTGTTACTGAAACTATTGCTTATACAGTGGTTACCACAGAAGACAGGTACTACACTAGGATGATTCTCATAAATACCCGAAATAAATAAAGATAAAAACTATGAAGTATGGCATGTGTATTACTTACTGATTTTTTCACTGGCTATAAAACAACATAAATTAGCTCTCTTATAATACTGGATTTTGGAAAACACCTGGTTATTAAACAAGAATTGTATAAACACTTGCTTCCATTAGATAGTGTAGTCAGAATATATGTAGTTCAAATGATTCATATCAAATGATATGCCTTCTTTTGACCTATTATTTATATAACACAAGGAAAGATTCAAGCCACACAATTTATGTTGGCTTTGAGACTAGGTTTCTGGAATATCAATGTTTAAAACTATTCTTTTGTTTGGAAGTTTTATCACTTGAGCAATGTGCCAAATTAAATATCAGGAAGAGTGAGAGATAAGCTTTATTTAGGAAGGTAGAGATAGGGTTACTCCTGAGAGTCTTCTCAAGTACAGCAATTGAGAAAAGAGTAAATACAAATAGAAGCTGATGATTTGAAAATTGATTCCCTTCAAGCTCTTCATGCTGGGATAAACCTCTTAGAAGGTCTTTTTGTACTCTAGAGATCTCTCCAACCCAGTTTAAGGAACATTTATAAAGAATAAAAGCAGTGCACTTGAAAAAGTAGTAGGTGGATATAAATCATAGGGCCTGTAGATTGTTACAGGAAAGAGAATGTGTGAACGTGGAGACATCGAGCACAGATATATTCTTTCAGGTATGTTGACCATGAATAGATTTTGGAATACATCAATAACAGGAAGAAAAGGTATCAAAAATGTTGAGAATATTCTTGTGTAACTGAAAACAATCACAAGACTAAATATATTGCTTGTGATAGTAAGCTACAGTCCCTAAGCAGAGACAAATGCTAACCCTGTATGATGTTATTAGTGATCTGATTGGGTAGATTTTCTGGAAGCCAATCAAGGCCATATCATTTGGGGAAGTCTCAGTGTTGGCAGTTCTTGGCTGGTTATCACTAGGCAGCAAGTTTAAGGAGATGGCATGCTCTTGGTTGGAAGGTATCTGGAGTATGAGATGATTAGAGATGCAGTGACTCTCGAGATCATGTTCACTAAGGGCTGGTGAGACAGCTCAGTGCACTAAGTGCCTGCTTAAGCAAGCGCAGGGACTGGAATTTGAGCCTCTGAACAATTTGCAGGGCCCACCCCAACCCACAGGGGGCTCTAAGCCGGCCATCCAGGCCTGGTAGCACATGCGTACAATTCCAGTGCTTGGAAGGCTGAAAACAGGAAAATCACTACAGAACCTAGCTGTGTACGAGTCCCTTTACCAAATATGTAGATAGTAAATAAATTATTGATTGATTAATCAATTAATGAAAGAAGCACGTGTTTCCTGACACAGTATGTCTTCAACTACTTTTGTTTAAAATCAATGCTGGTGGATCTATGTTATGAGCAAGGGGTGTCTGTATTCTCACTGGCCCCAGATCATTCGGTTTGCCTGTATTCACCACCCCTGTGCCACGCCTTTCATTTTGTCATGCAATGTGTTGCATTTTGGTTTTTACTCCTTTCACAATACAAACACCTTCTTCAAGATCTTGGGTCAAATCTAATGATTCATTTAAGTGCTAATTGTGCTGACCAAGTCACATTCCATCCATTTCTCCTTATGATTTCCATTTCCTTTTTTTCCTATGCTGCTCATAGAACATGGCATTCTCTAAGTTTCCTCCTTCTCAGGCTTTTTCCCTGCTTTCTCTGTTTTCCTCCATGAAAGTCTTTGGTGCCCAGTCTTTGAATTTTTAAATCATGTTTACATGTTTATAATTCTCCTTTCTTAGTTCTTTTTTTTTTTAATGCATTTAGTATAGGGTCTCCAGGATCTCACTACACAGATAGGACTGGGAGCGATCCTCCTAATTTTAGCCCCCCAGGCGCTGGAGCTAGAGGTGCACACTACCATGCCCAGTCATTCTCAATTACCATCTCAGCATGGCATGGGGGCACCACCAGCCCTTGATGTAAGGCATTGAACCCTGATCCCTGAATCTGCCTAAGCAGGTGCTCTAATCAGCTGAGCCATCTGGCCTGCCCTCTTTCTTAGTTATTAAATAGTTCTAATGTTATTTAATTCCTATGTAGACATTGAAAATTTTCAATTTTTATTTTGCCTAATACAATACCTATATTCCAATTTCTTACAAATGCTTCCTCTTTTCCTCCCAACATCCAGAAACAATCTCACCTGTCATCTACAATTCTGTAGCAATATTCTCCTTCTTGATTGAGGATAACTCCATTTAAAAGTCTAAGAATTTGCGTGTCAGAAAAAGAACAATAAAATAACTGGAGGTGAGAAGAACAAGCTCAGGACAAGCAGAGTAAGGGCTCGAATTCGCTGTGAGATTAGGGAAAAGAGGAAGAGAGTCCTAAGGCTTTAGCTGTTGGTCAGAGGAGCACACTCAGCATCCTCTGCCTGGCCTTCCGCAGGCAGGCACCTCTGCCATCAGCTGCAGCTCAGTCTCATTTCTCCCTGATCCCCCGGGGATGGGAACCAGCAGGCCATGCAGAGCGATTCGGGTGGCTGCCCAGACAGTCATGCCTGATGGGCGCAGGAACTGTGTGCCGAGCCTTACTGTTTTGGCGAAGAGTTTCATAAATGTTTGAGGAGCTTTATGTAACGACATTGGGCACTGAACCAGTTGGATTATCTCCAGAATGTTGAGGTGGGATGAAAATAGTGTTTAACTATCCTCAGTTTCTACTTTTGTGTAAGAGAAAGGGGTTAGATTCACATAGGTTAATCTCATGAGCGGCACGAACTCAAATTACAGAAACTATTTGCACTCTCTCCTCATTTTTTTTTAAAGAGGAAAATTAGTAATAGACAATGTTGGAGAAGAATTATATGGCTAGATCGCTGCATTCTGACTTTAGCCTTCAATCCCAAAGTATGTGCTGATCCAGACACAGAGTTGAAAAATAGCTTGTAATAATGATCACAAAGCAAGCTAGACAATATGATCATTTAGTGTTTAAAATACTGCAGTGGAGCTGGCAAGATAGGTCCATGACATAAGTGCCTCCCTGGCAAATGCAAGCCATGAGTTCGATCCTTAGTGCTGCATTACGTGCCACGTGCCTGCCCAAAACAGGGTGTAGTGGCGCAGACCCATAATCCCAGCTCTGGAGAAGCTGAGACAGGAGAATCGCTGTGTGTCCAAAGTGCGTTGCAAACTCTGTATCAAAAGAATAAAATATAAGACGTGAAATTATTGCAGTGCATAAAATACATGAGACCAAAAGGGGGAAATATATAGTGAACTATCATTAATATTTAGAACTAGCATGTAAGGTCTACAGAAGATATACATGTTTATGCCATGCCACTCCTATGCAGTCTTAAATTCTGTACATATTATCGCCCAGAAAATAATTTTTAGGGACACTCAATCCTTTTGACATTTTGCAACAATTATTTAAAAAAAAATCAAATTAGAATGAACCTTTTCTCGGTATTTTAAAGGATGATTATAGTATTCATATGCAAATAAAAACATGAATAGATAAGTTAAAAATAATTCTAATTCTTTGCGAAATATTAAAGGATTTAAATTTACATTTTAATTTAATAAATTTCCAATAATTTCATTTCGATTAATCCTACATTTGGGGCTTCATATCTTTAAATCCAGTTATAAACAAGGTTTCATGTTTGGGGTTTCTCATTGCCAGTTTGTTGTGTATGGGCATGTTTTGAGTATGAAAATTAAGTACTAGGGGAGGATTCACCAAATCCTAAGGGGAAGCAATGGAAGGAATGGAATAAAAAGTCAGATTATAGTTTTCATTGTATTCTAAGTATAATATAGTTGATCCTTGTCCTCTAACTGGGAAATATGTACTCCACATTGCTTGGAGATGCCAGATCATTCTTTTTTCAGATTATAAAATGTGCCATTACGCAATTAGAATAAAAGAAGTGGTAAAGGGCGATTGAGCAAAGAAATATAAAAGTCTTAGAGTCAAAGAAGAAGTGAGCATTATTCGTTCACTTACTTACTCTTTTTTTTTTTTTTTTTTTTTTTTTTTTTTTTTTTTTTTTTTTTTTTTTTTTTTTTTTTTTTTTTTTTTTTTTTTGGTGGGACCGGGGTTCAAACTCACGACCTTGCACTTGCCCAGCAGGCACTTGTGCCTCGGAGCTATCTCCCCAGCTCCTCGTTCACTTACTTACTAGAGCTGTATTAGCATTTAATATTTGCTGTAAGCCAAACCAAGGCCCAAAGAGAGTGGATAGGTTAGTGGAAACACTCAGTAAAAAACTAAATTTCACACCTTAATCTAATACTGTCTCCTGTTAGTCAGTACTTAAGAATTCAGGAAAGGGAAGAAAATCTTTGATCTCTTCTTTTTCCTTCCTTTTTCTCTACACACGGGTTCTAGTGGCCAAGACCCCGCTGTAGCAATGTTGTCAGGATCCTTCTTTCCATACTTAGCTTCCTTGTAGGAATTTGGATGAATTCCTCTGTCGGTCACCTTTTCTCTGTTAGACATTTCTCAAACACAGTCATGGAAATGTGGTATG
Source organism: Myocastor coypus (assembly GCA_004027025.1). NCBI lineage: Eukaryota > Metazoa > Chordata > Mammalia > Rodentia > Myocastoridae > Myocastor > Myocastor coypus. The sequence continues at coordinate 17,790 of PVJA010000987.1, forward strand.
CTTACTCCTTCCGTCCTTCCTACTTGTGGCTCTCTGTATGGAACTGGTTATGTAAGCTAATTAACTATTGAATTATTTAGGATAGGCTGGAATTACCATATATTATTGCATCATCATTCTTGCTTTGGGATAGACACAAGTGTATAATTGTATGGATAAATCAATGTATATGCATTTTAATATACACTACATGCAAATACATCTTGCATATCTTTACATGTATTTTTCATAAACAAAATGTTTATTTCATTTATCAAATTTGTGAAAATATTACTAATTGGTTGCTAGTCTTTTCATTCCTAATAGCTTTCATATGCCAAGAAAATGTTCCCAATTCATTAAATTTTCACTCATCAAGTGCTTTTTATCTAAGAGATATTTGATGATGAGAAAACTGCATCTGTTTTTCCCAGAAAGGAAATTATGCTTGCAATGAAAAAGAAGAAAAGGAGCCAGAATGGTAAGAGTTGATTTCAGAAGATTTTTCAATTAAAAAAATTTCTGCTAGCAATATAAATCAAGCACATGATCTAATAAGAGACATGAAAACTGCATATTATTTATTTATACCCAACAGAAAACTATCCCATTCAAGAGCTTAGTATGCATACATTATAATTTAATCATGCTAATATAATTTTTCTCAATTCTCACAGTAATATCTATATCAGAAGAACTGTAAAATAAAAAATTACAATAAAATCATTCCTCAAATCAGTGTTAAACTTTAGTACTATCAGAAGACATCTACTTAATTTTTTGGAGTTTTCATGACAGTGGCTTTTTTTGTTTAATTTAGTACAGCATTTACAGGGTCTCACTACACAGATTGGACTCAGTGATTTTCTCGTTTTCAGCCTCCCAATCTCTGGGATTACAGGTGCACACCAGCACCTCTGGCTCAGTTGCCTCTCAGTGTGACCTTGGGGTGGGGCTGGCATTACACACCAGGATAAACCCCTGCCATCACACTGACAGTGACTTTATCAATATTACAGGAGAATAGTTTTTGATGTTTTGATGTTAAGGCTCTGGATAAATACATTAGAGGAATACAAAAGCAAGTGTGTGTTATTTTCAGTGCATCTGATCACATCATGTACTGTTTTGTTTTGTCCTATTCAAGATGATATCAATTAGAATCACTCAATTAGAGTGACATTAGCCAGACTACTACAAAAAGTAATGCTCATCTTTTGCCATGACAACCCATAAACAGGTCACAGTGAAGTATCTGAGACAATACAAATATTCTCTCCTTTATCAATATTCCAATTCTTTTAAAATTATCTAGAGAAGGACACAGTTCCTGCTTTAGTGAGAAGTTTTTAGCATATCACAATTATTTTTTACCATGACATTCAGCACTGTCCACGTTTCACCAATGTAGCCCCCTACAAAATGGTTCAGGATCCTCTTCTTTCCTGTTCAAGTGTCCTCTTGCTTTCTGACACATTAATTTTTAAAATATTTGTATTCCATTGTGTATCTCAGAACCATCTATTTCTCCAGGCTGTTCTTATCCATCTTTGTGGAAAATTTTATTTAGGAAGTCAAATCTGAAAATTGTAACATTACTGATTATGATATAAGCATTTCTGATGCCTTCTTACTACTTGAGCATTACTAGCTGAGTATTTTCTATATGAATACACAATATCATTGCTATCACTTATTACTGTACAAACATTACTATTACTATATGAGCTTATTACGCTATGAGCATTTCTATATGAACATTTATTACTATATGAGCATTTCTGAGGCTTTCTCATTAACTCAAAGGAGTATATGTTTTATAAACACACACACTTATGCCTAATGTAACTCTGTGTTTGTATCTATATGTATTACATATTTCAGGAAAAGTGTATGTCCAAAGAATACCAGAAACATTTATTCTTGTTTTTTTACTTGTAAACAGTTGACATTCTCTACTCTACAAGAAGGACATCAGGGTTCCATAATCTTTAATATTTTACCCATTTAATGAAGCTCTGTTTATATAACCAGTGCCAATATTATTTATAGTGTGTTACTGCCCACAGCATGCAGGCTGTGAATACCCATCTCAGGAGTTCCTTCCACATCAACTCACATTTTTTGTTTCAGAGAGGCTGTTCCCACATCTCTTTGGCTATGCTTTGTGGCCCCGACTTCCACATTGTACAAACCCCTTGTGTTCATGGGATATGCGCTCTTTCTGGGCTCCGACACCACAGGCATACCCTCTCTTAAGTACAGAGTTCTCAGCCTCACTGGTTTTTTGATGCTTCAGTCTATGAAGCCCTTAGAAGTGTTCTTTATCCTGCTGTGGCTCTGATATTCTGTTCTGAGATGATGACTTTGACCCTGCCCACTATTGGACATGAAGCTACTATGTTTTCCACAGAATTTAATGGTCTTGGTCTTTCTTATTCAGCAAGAGAAAAGAAGGTATTGCAAACAATATCTAAAACATAAATCCTACTATGCAAACAGGAGCTAATGTATTAATTTACATTGAAGCATGCTGTTCTATAATTGAAAGTTATGTTTGTCTAAAATGTTTGTATTTTATCCAGCAAGAAAATATTTACATAGACAATTAATATTTAGTTAAACTTGGAGGAGAGAAAAACTGCACAATAACTTCTCCCTTATGGATTCATTTTGAAAGAAGAGATGTTAGAGGATGAACAATTATAACATTTACATTTTCTTAATATTAAATCTTTGCAATAGCTACCTTTTCTTCTTACATGAAGTACAAATCAATAGATGTCACACTTTTTAACTGAAGAAATTAGTATTATAACAAATGTGTATGTGGAAAACAACTACAATAAAGCAGTACCTTGGCTCACAACTACTTTTGTTTGCAAACAATTTGATTCACTGACAGGCATTTGACTGCATTTTGCTTTGTCAACTCCGCATAGGGTGACAGACACTACTATGATATCATTTCCTGCAGGAACAGAAAAGCAACCCTTTCTGCCAGAACTGTGGAATGAATCGTGCTGGTGAACCAAAGCACCACTGTAGAACAATCTATAGGACTTCCAAAAATTTCCTGTATAAACTCTTAATTGAGTACTTACAGATGAACCTCGCTGTAAACTCTACCCAGACTTGGTTAGTCACTATAACAATCCTAAGATACCTTTATTTTTCACTGATTATCTTGGTGGGTAAAATGAGGCCCAGACTTCCCTTTGGAAAGCTACACAAATAGTGAACAGCAGAGCTGAGAGTTAAGTCAACCACTCTGCCTCCGTAGCCACTTTGTAATACTGGCTTTGGTAACTGAGCTAGCACAATTATTGTTTGTTGCTGAATCAGAGACTTCCATGAAATGCCAGCAACTTTTTATGTTAGCTAAGCAAGCCCCAGAAACCTACTGGAACTGCCATAGATGGTATTCTTGTTATCTACTTGAAGAGTTCTCGCCATTGAGTCATCAGAAGAGCACTTATCTGTGAACAGAGAAAATAGGCCTTTACTCTTATCTGTCCTTTTAGGGCAATAAATGTGATAAGATTTCATTTCACTGGAGCAGCGTACTTATTTCTGACTTCCTTTATTTTTTTTTTTTTTATAGAATAAGTTAAGACTTCACAGGTTTTTTTTTTTTTTTCCTCCACTGACAGTATAGCTAATTTTACTTTCCTTTCCTTTAGAAAGGTGTGTGAATAGCAACGTGTCATCCTAAACAAACTGTTAATAAGCACTTCTCTTCCAGATGAAGTTCTTCATTTAAATTATTTTTGGATATTTAAATTCCAAAGAAACATTTTGATTTTGGAGTTGACTAAATTCTCTGAACTCAACAAGGAAATATTTGTTGTCATTAAATGTAAGAAAATGATAATTCTTTCATTAACTCTTTTTCCTGTTTAAATGTTCTCAGGATTGTCAAGACTATTTTAAGCTGCATTTTAGTGACAGAAATACATCCTAAAGCACAAACGTATTTCTATGTTCACTTATTATATCATAATTGCTTGCCTCCTTGCAGAGTACTTGAGAACTTTGAAACATCTCTGTCCAGCTTTCTCGACTACAAGGCCGGCATCAGCCTTCCACTGCTGCATACACGCTAATCAACCATGCAGTTTTAGGGTTAAAATGAGACACTGCGATAACGTCTCTTCAAAGCATAATGCATCTTTCCTGTTCATAGTGCACCTCGCCAGAGCACCTCAAAGCAATTAACAGCAAATGGGAAAATACTGGTGTTGAGGAAATTTATTTCACAGTTAAAAAGACATAAATCCATTTCAGAGTTAAAAGTATTGGCAACAGAATGAGGTTAAACGAGGTTCTAAGAGTCTACATTTTACTACAAGTAGCTGATTTACTCTACAGACTTATCTATGTCTCAATTGCTAAGGTACATTTTGTTCTCTTTTCATGTAACTTCATCTACAAGTCAGTATTTTTAATTTGCTTTCTATGTATTTTGTCATTATTTTCCATTCACTTATTAATTATAAGGGGATGTAATGGGTATCTTCTGTAGTAAGAAAATGGTCAACTTAATATTGTGGTAACGAGAACAATGTAGGGCAGAAGGTCAGGTAAAAAGTATTTGTAAATTCTGTTAAATTGACATTCAAACCTATGTGACCAGTAATTTTTAAAAGTAAATTTATTGGCACTCTTATCAACATAAGGGTCATGTTGATCATAGGGAATTTCTACCCGTGTGCACTTATCTTTATTCTGTTCTTTTCCCATCCCATCCCATCCCTTCAATTACGAGGGGAAGAAGGGTTGACCAGTTTTACAAAGATTGTTTCATATTAGTGGAGCAAGTAGTATTCTATAGTGTATTTGATAAGATACAAAAAATATGTGAAAATTATATTAACTTTAACAGTTTTCAAATAATAATGCAAAAGCCAGGGAGATATCTCAGCTGTCTGTGTGCCTGTCTGGCAAGCGGAAGAACCCAGGTTCTATCTCGGGTTTGAACAAAGTACTAAGTATACAGACATAGGTGTCAGTAGCCAGTAAAGTGTGTCTTGTAAATTTTCAGATTGATAAAGAATCTACTGTATTTTTATTGTTCTTCCAATTAAATTGATATGCTGTGTGACTAACAAGCATCATGCAATATGACATTTTCAGTATTACTTATTCGGATAGTAGTACTAATACTCAATATATTATACATTTAGATTTTAGGCTCCAAGAAAAGTTCGTAGAGGTCCAACCCTACTAGGATATTTATCATTTCCACCCTAATCTGCTGTACATTCTTCCTTTCCTCATTCAACAAATATTCTCTGAATGAATTATGTCTTGTAGAATTTTCTGGATTAATTTATCTGTTTTTTAAAAGGTAAAATGCTAATATAATGGTGAAAAGTTTGAAATGTTCAGATGTCACATTATGTAGAAACTTTCTTCCCTTCTAGGTAGTTTACAGAGTTGAAGTAAATATAATACATTGAAATGTTAGAGATATATAATAATCACATATTGAAGTAGAGTGTGGCACATATTCACCTCAGTCTCTGTGATAGCTTTGCTTTTGAAATAATTGGTAATATTTCCTCATTAAGCAGCATGCTTTTCCCTCAATGAAATGTGTGATTAACATTTAGTGTCAACTTATAAGCACAGTATACCATCATTATTTACAATTAAGAATAATATTATAGCCGGGCGTGGTGGCGCACGCCTGTAATCCCAACACTCAGGAGGCTGAGGCAGGAGGATCGGTGAGAGCTGGAGACCAGCCTGGACTACAAACTGAGCTCAAGGCCAGCCTGAACTGTACAACGAGACCCTGTCTCAAAAAGACAAAAAAAAAGAAGAATATTATAATAAATTTTATGCTTGAGAATTCTACAGTTTAATGCAAATAAGAAAGATGCACCTTTGCAAAAGTTTAAGGGAATTATGAATGAGTAGTTGTCCCATTTTGTCTTGCTAATATACTCGGGTTGTATCTGGAAAAGTACTAATTAATCAATATTTAACATTTGTGAATTTCCCACGTTAATGATCTTATGTTCATTTCCAGCAGTAGTCAATGCTTACTGCCAAAGTTTTCTAACACTTTTTCTATTCTGCTAATGTAGTTCTTCTAAAATTTTCTGCTCGGACAGTTGTCTGATCACTTCAAATAGGATTTACCTTAGAGAACAAGCTTGAGTGCATGAATGTATATATGGTGCTTCAATTAGTATCATAAGTGAGAGTAGTTTTTGTATTCTGTGTGCTATTTATTGTATTATTCTTTACTAATCCCATTCATCATTTACTGAAAGCCTCCTACTTCTCTTAAGTCAGTCATGCAGCCTCTTCCAGAAAATTTGATCTTTCTGGTTGGCCTTTATCACACATGGAATCTCACATTTTTAAAAAAAAAAATGTTTTGGACGATTAAAAAAAAATTGAAGTGAAGACTTTATAGGCAGTTTGTTTAGGAAATAGTTTGAAGTGATGATTTCCATCTTGATGAATCAGTTCACTTTAAGTATCGTTTCATGGGTATATACTTGTCATGCACAATAATTGCATCCATATTGGGGAATTGGAACATAACCACATCACACTCATTTTTAGTCTCCCTTTCTTTTGTCATCCTCCTCTTCTCCCTAATCTTTCTAACATTTTGTAGACACAGATCAGAAAGGCATAGGGAGATAAGCACAGGGCAAGACCTGGATGGACAATTACTACCTCCTTGCTGTGCTCTATGGGTTGCAGGAAGGCACGCCATGTGGAATAGCTATGTGTGTTTACCTTGTGTGTGTTGGGGAACCTGAGCCCATGGACCACTCTACCCCTCCAGAAACAAAGGATAACACCCTGATTGGCCTAGATTACACCAGTCAGTGAAATTGCTATGTTTAAGAACCAGCTTACCCCAGTAAGTATGAGGTACAGCCCAGACCTTAGGTGCAACTCGCTCACTGGAGACCCCTTATCTTACAGACCTTGCCATTAAGGTAGCTATTAAGGTAGGTTTGTGTGTTTTTTATTGTTGTTGTTGTTGTTGCTTTGTTTGTTTGTTTGTTTTTCCGTGCAGGGTCTCACTAAGCAGCTCCAACTCATAGTGATCCTCCTATTTTCTGCTTCACTAATTCTGGGATTATAGGAGTGCACCACCATGCCTGGACTCCATCTCCAGCTCAGCACACTCAAGAGCAGGGCCAGTGTGACATGTAATGCTGGGGATTGAACCCTGGCCTCTGAGCTTGCTTAAACAAGATCTTAGTCCACTGAGCTATTTCATAAAATAGATTTTCTTTGCCTGTCTGTCTCTGTTTGTTTGTTTGTTTGTTTGTTTGGTTAGTTCCTTGCATTGCTGCACCATAAAATAAACTTGAGTACTTTGCCACCCAGCCTTTCCAAATTCTGTGGGAGGTGCTTGCTCTGAGCCAGTCCTACTCCACCTCCTCATTCTCTGTGGTGGAGCCAGACCAGGGACAAGCTTGGTGGATCCAGACCGAACTCTATAGTCACTAACAGCATAACTTCACCAAAGTGCAGAAATCACAGCCATACAAAATGATAACGGCAAGAAGTATGATGCAATCTCAGGGTCCAAACCCACACAAATCAAATACAGGAGATGCTACCATGGAGGAAAACGGGAATCATGCATCCAAACTTTCTGCATCTGAAGTAGACAGACAAATACAAAAACGTATAGAACAACTCAGATCAGAGATAACATCTGAAATAAAAGAAATGTATGAATTAATACAATTTGAAGTGAAAAAAAAAAAAAAAAAACAATTGCAGAAACGTATACAGGAAATCAGAACAGAGATAACCCCTGAAATAAAAAAGGATATGTCTAAATTAGTAGCACCTAAACTAGGGGAACAAATGCAGAAAGGTAAAGAAGAGAACAGAGCAGAAATAATCTCTGAACTATAGAAAAGATAACTATAATGAAAGAATTGAATAATATTTTAAAAAGATATTAATAAAAAATTAGAGGAGAACATAAAAATGATGGGTTCCCTGAGTGAGCAATATAGGAAAGAAACAGACTGCATGAAAGAGTATCGAAGAGATATATAAGAAAATAAAATCTCAATCACAAGCTGGCAGAACCATATGAACCAAAGTGAAGACAGAAGTTCAGATCTTGAAGACAGTCACAGCCAGTGAAAAAGTAAGAAAGCATCTCTTAGAAACAACTAGGGCATAGGAAAAATAATACAAAATCTGCAAGATGATGCAAAAATGAACAACGTGAGATTAGTAAGAATCAAGAAGTTAGGTGTCAAATGATACAAATGATATAAAAAATATGGGACATAAGAAAATGAAGTACTTAGGAGTTAACCTAACTAAGCAAGTAAAAGACCTTTTCAATGAAAACTACAGTACTCTGAAAAACTAAATCCTAGTTCTCAACCTGTGGTTTGCAACTCTGGCGGGGGTCAAACAACCAAAACACAGGGGTTGCCTAAAGCTATCAGAAAATATTATTAATTTGGTATTGCAGTTTTGAAGTAGTCACCAAATTATTTTTTCGTTTGGGGTCACCGCAACATGAGGAACTGTGTGGCAGGGTCACAGCATTAGAAAGGTTGAGAATCATTAGGACCTAAAAGATTTCAGAAAATGGAGAGATATTCCCTGCTCCTGGATAGGAAAAACCAACATTGTGAAGATGGCCATACTCACTAAATTGTTATACAGATTTAATGCAATTCCTATCAAAGTACCACCAATATACTTCACAGACCGGGAGAAATCACTGCTAAAGTTATTTGGAACCAAAAAAGACCCAGAATGGCAAAGACAATTCTGGGCAACAAAGGTAAGGCAGGAGACATTACAATTCCTGACCTAAAGTTATTCTACAAAGCTGCAGTAGTAAAATAAGCATGGTATTGACTAAAAAATAGACCCGAGGATCAGTGGAATAGACTAGAAGATGCAGAAGCAAATACAAACACACTCAGACACCTTATCTTTGACAAAGGGGCCAAACACTCTTCCTGGAAGAAAGATAGCCTCTTTAACAAAGGGTGCTGGAAAACCTGGCTCTCTGCATGCCGAAAACTAAAACTTGATCCAAGTTTATCATCATGCACTAAACTAAAGTAAAAATGGATTAAAGATTTAAATATTAAAAGAGAAACATTCAATCTCCTGGAGGAGAAAGTGGGAGAAAGACATCGAGGTAGGGAAAAAAATTCATAGACAAAAATCAAAATGCACGTTTAACACTTGAAAGCATCAACAAATAGGACCTCCACCGCCTAAGAAGTTTTTGCATGTCAAAAGAAATTACCAACAGAGTGAAAAGACAACCCATAAATTTCAAAAAGTTCTTAACTAATAAGTATCCAGATAAAGATCTTTTATCTAAAATTTATAAAGAACTGAAAACCATCAGGGTCCCAAAATTCAAAGACACAATCCAAATATGGGCATCTGAGATGAATACACGCTTCTCAGAGAAAGAAATTCAGCAAGCCTATAAATACATGAAGCAATGCTTCACATAGCTAGCCGTCTGTGAAATGCAATTTAAAACAATACTTAGATACCACCTCACCCCAGAAAGAATGGCTACCTGAAAGAAATCAACCAACAACAAATGCTGGAGAGGCTGTGGCCAAAAAGGTACACTTCTCTACTGCTCATGGGAATGCAGATTGGTGCAACCATTATGGAAAGTGGTGTGGAGGTGAATGGAAACCCCATTCAATCCAGATGTGCCCCCACTGGGAATTTTCCCAGAATTGAAAACATCATACCATAGCAATATCTGTGCATCTATGTTTATAGCAACCCAATTTTTAATAGCCAAATCTTGGAAACAACCAAAATGCCCATCATTTGAAGAATGGTTGAAAAGATGTGGTATTTTTATACAATGGAACATTACTCAGCTATAAAGAGTGATAAACTGGAAGACTTCATTCCTAAATGGATGTATATTGAACATTTACTCATAAGTGAAATAAACCAGACCTACATTTGTAAATATTGTACAGTCTCCCTAGTATAAGAAATCTAAAGAAGAAATTAAAATGGAAGGGCATAACAGCTGAATGGAAATCAACGACTTTCGAAGCAACACTAAAAGTACACTTAGAATGTGTGTCATTCTGGACTTTTAGATGTGTACTGCTTCTAATGTAAACTCAATTACTGCTATACTCTCTCTCAAGTAAATGGTTGTTTAACAAAAAAAAGTTAAAAAAGGGGTATTAATTGAGAATAAGTGACCAAGCAAAACGCCATAGGCATGACAGGCTACAATTTTGTACATCCTTAGATTTCTATATGGCTGTGTAAAAATGTGTAACTGCTTTTGTCACATTCTATACAGATTTATTAGAATATAAATGATTTAAGGAAATGTCAATATTAAGCTAAATCTAAGATGTTTGATATTCAGAAAGGCAGTGATGTTGAGCTCAATTACCTGTGTTATAGAGTAATCGTATCACAAAAATTGTCTGCTGGAGGGTTCAGAATGTAAGTTAACAGACTAAAAATTGGAGTCAAAGAAAGACTACCAGGATAGCCAGTTTTCTATCGCTAGCCCTTCAAAGTCAGTGAGGACTCAGTACATAAGAGAACCTGTGCTATAACATCGTATATTCAGTGGTTTCTGAAATTTTATGGCCAGGTAGATTATGGGATCTCAGAGGAAAGGGATAAATGAACTATAATGTGTCTAGGGAGAGTCACTTAGGGAGAAAACATTCTCTCAGGCTTTCACAGAGAGCAAACTGGTCAAGCAATGGCCGTGACTCATCCCGATGGCTGACACTGACAACAGTTCTACAAAGCACTGTATTTGGTTCCAAAGTTAATCCTGAGGAGATTTGAACTTGGAAAATACAAAGGATGAAAGTTTTGTTAGACAAGTCTTGCTTTAACTTGCCCTCGATCACCAGCAGAAAAGCTTAATTACAAGGCATAAAATGCAGACCTAGATTAGTATGGTGAGCTGTAAGAGGCTTAAATCAGTAGCCTTAAACATTGCCTATTTCACCAGTAACCCACTGCCATTATAAAACATTGGACTATGTAAACAACTACTTCCTCTTAGTTGAAAGAGAAGCAAATTTTTTGTTCTTTTTTTGTTTTTTCTCTACCAATATCGATTAGAGAACTTATCACATCTACACCCTGTGCTTTGTATAACTTTTATGAGGACAATAATAATGTGTTAATTATTGGGAGTATACTACTAACATGTTTTGAAACCCTCATATTGTTATCTCTTACTAAAAGTAATAAAAAATTTAAAAATGTAAAATAAACTTTTAAAATACAAAACAAACAAACAAAACAAAAGACAAAAATGTTACATGGAATTTTTTCTAGGTCCAGGCAGCAAAAGCATATGTCTGGTAAGCACAAGATCTTGAGTTTGATCTTCAATAGAAAAAAAAAAAAAAAAAAAAAAAAACGAAAACCTTTCTGTCCCAGATATACTGTTTTAGTTTTTATTTTGAAGGACAGTACAAAAAGTAGCTTTAAAAACAACAGAAAACACACAGAATTTCACTAAACAAAATTTTCTGGAATTCAGCAGTAGTTGTTACATTGCAAACCATCGTCTTCAGTTTAGCTGATAAGATTCCCAAGTCTGTGAGACTGCACAAAAAGTTGAGAAAAATTAAAAAGGAGAAAAAAATTAAACATCACCTGCTGCTTTCAGTAGATAGGCATAATTTATGATGTCATGTAATATGATACATATTTACAGCCACTAGATTAAATGCAGAGCAGAGTTGTTAAATAATTTTCTTTTTATATAATGTCTTTTAAACTTTACTGTCCAAAATATAATTACATGAGGTACGCACTCTTCAGGACTATTTAAGGGCACAAGCTATTATTATTGGCCATTTGGTACTGTTCTGTGTTGTGCAAGATTCCTGCAGAGCTTGTTTACCTTCCTTAACAGAAACCAGGTGCTCTCACTAGCCTCCCATTTCCCTCCCCCTCAGCCCCTAAACACCACCCTTGCTCTCACTGATTCAATCTCTGCTCTAGTCTAGATACATTATATACAAAGAATACTGGAACATACTTGTGTCACTGACTTAATTAACATGATATTGCAGAATATTATTGTATTGGTCAGGGTTTTACTTAGAGGAATGGAATAGATATAATATAAGGAATGGATATTAACACCAAATATACAATCTATAAGAAATTGTAAGATTGGCTTACAATAGACACAGAGTCAGATGAGGAAGCGCCCACAGGGCGTCTGCACACTCCGGACTGAAGAATTCAATCCCGAGGCCTGGACTTCACTGCAGCACTCTGTGTAAGTCTCTGTCGGCTGATGGGTCCATAATGGAAGACTGAATTGTCTGTAGATGGAGGCTGAAGAGTCTGCGGCGAATGGCGAGAGATCTAAGCTGGAGGCCGAAGAGTCTGCGCTGCAAGCCAGACAACGAAGTCCTGTCTGAATGCGAAGACCGAAGCTTCTCCAACGAAGTGAAGTGTTGACTCCTCCTTTAGCCCTTTAAAAAGTCTTTTTGTGCTCAGTCATTCTGACGTGGACTCATTGCGCCCTAGGATGGAACCAATCATACCCCAGGATGGGCCCTTGATCCTGTTCTAGGGAGAAATCCAATCATATCCTAGGCAGGCCCTGGTGATACTCCAGGGAAGAACCAATTGTACCCCAGAGTGGGGCTCCCACCAACAGGGAACAGGGCTGCTGAGTCATTCAGCCAAGTTGACACATTGTATCAACCACTACAATTATTATTTTTAAAGTGAATAGCTTTCAATTTTCTACTCCACTCTTCTAAAGAAGAACATTTTAGGTTTTGAGGTTTGAGTGAAATGAATGTTGCCAGGCCCTCGGGAATACAAGTACTTCTTGTGATGTGGATCGCGTAGCTCTTTCAGTTTGTGGTCAACTCTCTTTTGTTTCATATCACAGTAGTATTTTTTTTTTTTTTGAGATTGTGAAGTGTGAACTACACAAGTCATATTCGCAAGTAAAAGGCTGACATTTATTTATTTGTTTATTTATTTATTTATTTATTTATTTATTTTGTCTTTTTGAGACAAGGTCTCGTTATGCAGTTCAGGCTGGCCTTGAGCTCACTTTTGTAGCCCAGGCTGGTCTCGAACTCGCACCGATCCTCCTGGCTCAGCCTCCTGAGTGCTGGGATTACAGGCGTGCGCCACCACGCCCGGCTAAGGCTGACATTTATACTAAATTATTTATATTTTCATTTAATTTTATTGTTGAGAAGTAAACTTCAATTATCCCTGGAATTTTTTTTTAATGTATTTAGCCCAAGGTTACAGGATCTCACTAGGTAGATCTGACTCACAGTGATTCTCCTCTTTTTAGCTTCCCACAGTGCTGGGATTACAGGGTTGCACCACCACAACCAGTCTCCTTCGCCATCTCAGCGCACCCTGTGGACAGGGCATGTGTGGCACGCCAAGACCAAACCCTGACAGCTGCATCTGCCTAAGCAGGTATTTTAGTCTACTGAGCTATCAGGTCAGCTCTTTCGCGAATATTTTAATTATGTAAGACTATATCCATAAATAGAACTGACTTTAATAACTATGAGTTTTGTTAGTATGGGTTCTCACTTTAAAAAATGTAAATGTGTCTATGGAAAATAGTTTTTTGGGGGCTGGTGAGATGGCTCAGCAGTCTAAAGTGCCTGCTTAGGCAAGCTTAGGCAAGCTACCTCAGGGACCACGGTTCAATCCCTGGCACAACATGCTATGCCAACCCCTCCCCTAGGGCAGGCTGAGCCATCCATAAAAAATAAAATAAAATACATTTTTTTAAATTAAAATCAGTTTTCTTTTTTTGTTATACTGGGATTGAACTCAAGACCCTGTTGTATTTGGAGCAACAGGTTACAAATGTCGATTTTGATAAATTAGTGTCTTCAATTATCTAAATGACCAGGTTATTTGTATCTGAAGACTTTGTGGACATTTAGAAAGAAGCCCTCAGTTGACCTTCTGAAATGCATTGTAAAGTGTTTCTAAAATTTGATTTCACTAGAGAACACAGAGAAGCCTTTTCCTTCCATCTTATAAAATATAACATGTCTGAGAGTGATCAGGCTTTAGAGAATAAACTTCGTTGTGAAATAATGTGTACGCAGCAGCTACTCACCTAAGGCCTGGAAATGTTCTCTATCTTCAGTCATGCTGCACAGCTGGGTGATCCCCTGGAATGAGCATCGCAGAGCCAATGCCAGGAGACCCGTGACCCAAGAGCCCAGGACCTGATCTCTCCAGAGTCTATGGTACTTGACAATAACTTTTCTATGTTTAGTCATTTTCTTACTGTATCTAATTTTTATATATTTCAGCTTAGTACTCTGATTTAAAAATAAAAATGCATAAATTACTTCAAATTGATTTAAACCTGATGAAAAATTATGAATACTTTCACATCTATGAAAAATCCTTAAAATGTAAATGTAAGGAAATTTTATATATATTTTTTGTCTTCATTTTATATTAAGGAGTATTTCTTGTATCTTCACAATGATCTAAATGTTTAAATGTTCTTAGAGGAAAATTGCATAAATGTAAATAATAATATCAAGTCATGACACGTAAAAGTCAGAATGGTGCAATGCAGATTATATTTCAATAAGCACATTTCAAATGTTAAAAATTCCAAAACCAAATACTTCAAAGGAATAAGACCTTTGATCTCTGACAAGCTGTCTAAACCCAAGTGACCTAATCACTTTCAGTTTATCCTCCTGTGAATATGGGCTATCACCTTCCAATTCAATAAAACTATCATGTGAATAAAATTCGATTTATCTTTGAGGTGTTACTGTAGTGTCTGATACACAGTGAGCATTCAATGGCATGCATAGAATGATACATTTTGATTAGCAAAGTCTGCTCTGAATGACAATCCAGTGTATTAGTCTCATGGTAATGCATATGACAAGAACAACATAAAGCTCTAAAATTGTGAAATATTTGTCACTAATTTGTTTAATTAACATCCCACTACTACAATGTTTACAAAGGAACTCAAATTAAACTTTAGAAAATTTTTGGAAAAGAATTTATATAATCACAAAATCCTAAGTTTCTGTTTACTACTAAAATGGATAAAGCGCAGAAAAATGTGAACATAATCAGAATGTTATTTCTATGTAAAAACATACAACAATGTCAATACAGATGACAAAATTAGTTTTTGTTGGCTAATCACTGTCAAACTGTAGATGAATGCTGAAATTTAATGGTGCTATTTCAAAATAGTGAGAAACAGATCCCAACAGCAAACTGTACTAATGTTTGTATAAGTCGTTGTTAGTAAATGAAAGCCAATAAGTTAACTTTATTTTGTCATACAGATAACCTATGCTTTGGGGGCGAACTTTATAACCTTTTCTTCATTCTTACAGTGTGAATTTCATACTGTATCTTTTGCATTTTATTTAGAGGGAAAGTTAAGAAACTTATGAATAAGGAATCTTCTGTTCCAATACACCTTTTTCACTTCATCTAGTGATGTCTAGTTTTATGGCAACCCCAGTTTTTTCCTTGGCCAGGTTTTGGTTAAGTTAGGCATCCTTGAACATCACAATACAATTTTATCTTCAATAAAAAGTTAATATTTTTATATTTCTGAATTTCTTTATTTCATTAACTGAGGTTCCAAATGCTGCCTACTGTTTTATTTAACAGCTTAATAAAATGTGAGGTTTTTCCTTTGGATAAGCTTTAGGGAATAATTTCTTTGTTCCATTTCTTAAGGAAATGCTTTATGATCCAATAAGAGTTATTGCTAACCTGCATTCATTCTTCAGGGAAAGAGCATGCAGCTTAGTTTAATATGGAATTTAATTATTGGTAGCATTAATATGCGATGACCACGAAGAGAATAAATCATTGAAAAAATAAAGTGCAGTGATAGTTCATTCACCTTCAATAAAGTACGCACCTAGCCCCTGCTTTTCAGTTGCAGTGGCAGTGTTTACTTTTTCCTTTTTAATCCCATTCTTCTCCATTCTCCATCTATATTTCATTCTTTCCTAGGCAAATTTCTGCGTTCCTTTTCTTCCACCTTGAAAATACAACTTTGAAAATTCAAACTCCCATTTGATATTGCATTTAGGTCACTGTTCTAAGTTATATTGAATTTAATCACGGGGTCACTTGAACCAAGTGGCTTTGCTGTTTCTAATCTACTAACTGCACATTTTCTCTAAGATTGGATAGGACCAGTCCTATTAGGATTTCTGACACACAAGGTCAATAATTCTTTATTTCATCCATAATTTTATATTTTATTGTCCCACTTCTCTCAAAAGTTTCACCGGTTTGTGGAGAAAATGAAATCTCCTATTGCTAAACTAGATTGCTATTTTCTTGTCTTTTTTATGTTATCATGAGACTTATTATTCTTTGCTCTTCAACTTCAAGTTTTCCACTTGGTAACTTGTCTTTTATCATTTATCTTTGACATCTAGATCAAAGAATACAGCATAACATATATTTATTTATATGTCATTGTATTTAAATGAACTGAATAATCATATGAATTTTGGTTGCCCTATAGCGTTTAAGATTTCATTGAATTTGCCCATGATGCTTTCATTACGTATTTTTGATTGCTTAAAAGTAATAGATGATGTCATTCTTATCGAATAATTTTATTTTTTATGAAAATAAGTAGGCTTTAATAAAATTAACCTACAATAATCTATTCAGCAGTTACTCTATTACTAAAATGTAATTGAAGCAAAGCCATAGTTATTTCCTAATGTTGGTGCAGAAAATGTCCTTTATACCAAAAGGGAAAAAGCAAAATAAAGATGTTAAAGAAGATCAAGCTAATATCCTTTCTTATGTTGGCAAAGTGTGGGTTAATGATAATTAATGATACATGGAGGATACTTCATATTGCACAGTCCCTTTGCTTCAGTTCATTGAATACTCACACAATACTAGACAGGATGATTATTAAATACATATTTACATATATTAAAAAGCATTAATTGGTAGTGATAATATTTTTTGGCTTTTTCAGACAAGGACTCTCTATGCAGTTCAGGCTGGCATTGGGGTCATTTTTATAGCCCAGCCTGGTCTCGAACTCACACGGATCCTCATGTCTCAGCCTCCCAAGTGCTGGGATTACACGCATGTGCTACCACACCTGGCGACAATAATAATTTATTAACAAAACTTTCTGTGTGGCTCAGATCAGGTCTAGTGTCTTTTCTTTTCATTTTTGTATTTTAAGGAAAGTTCTACAGGGTGTTCAGGGTCTCACTACAAGCTCAGACTTGCAGTGATCTGCCTGTTTACAGCCTCACAAGAGCTGGGATTACAGATAATAACCACCATGCCCAGTCTGAGGTTATGTTTCTAATTTTTAACATATCTCTTTATGTATTTCACTATTTCTTACTTATAGTGGTTTATTCTACTGTTACAATTTTGAGACTTTAAATAATATTGTAATTAATACACTTGAACAAACATCTTTACTGGGGTTATTTATTCTTTCTATAATACATATTTCTAATTTATGGATAAATCAGCTACAATTGTAAGGATTTGCTTTAACTACATTTACATTTAACTGACTTTAAATTAGTGAAATTCAGAGATCATAAGTTTTAGATAAATTTTGTAAATGTTTGCCCATAGTCACTATCAAAATTAACAAATAGAATATTTCCATCACCTAAATATTTACCATAGATTCTTCTTAAAAGAGAGTATGAATTATAAATAAAACAGGAAAACTTACAAGTGGTACAGATTTTCACCCAACAAAGTAAAACGAATTTCACAGTATTTGTTCTAGTACAAAATATTGTCTTCCAACCAGTTATTCATATTGCCAGATATATGCATGTAAAATTGGAAAAAGATAAAAAAATACTCGTAAAAGAAATTAAGAAGAAAAAAGTACAAAAAATTAAAAAAGAGAGACAAAGCAAAGTAAACCACCAACTGCTTCTTTCCATAAACCCCAGAAATACACAGCACAGTTGTCAAAAGCATCCTGCTTACGTGTGCAGGTACATTTATTTCTCCCACTGCCTCTCCTATCCTTCTCAATTCAGTAAATCTCCTTTTGAATAAGTTCATTTCCATCAGCCTGTGTCTATTTTTCTCTTCAGAATCCATTTTTCTCTTTAGGCTCTAACTGTAGGGAGACTATATGAAATTTGCATATACTGGTCTGATTTATTTCACTTAAGATAATGTTCCCTGGTTGTATCTGTTTGCCAGTGAAAGACTCAAATCCACCCTGTCTTATAGTTAAATAATATTCTATTGTGTAAAAACACCACATCTTCTTATCCATTCTTCAGATGATGGGCATCTGGCTTGTTCCCATGATTTACTGTAATGAATTGCTACTATAAACATGAATGCACATATATTTATATGGTATGAGGATTTCAATTCTTCAGGAAAACTATCCAGAAGGTGAATAGCTGGCTTGAATGGAATCTCCAATCCAAGATTTTGAAGGGATAGCTTCACTGATTTCCATAGTGACGTACTGGCCTGCACTCACACCAACAGTGCAGAAACAGTCCTCACTCTCAACAGACTTCCTAGCATTTGCTATATTGGTTGATTTCCTGATGTTTGCCATTCATGTTGGGTTGAGATAAAATCTTATTTTTGTTTAAATTGCCTTTCTTGAATGACCAATGATGTTGAATATCTTTTCATATTTTTGTATATTTGCTCACCGTTTGTATTTCTTCCTCTGAGAAGTGTATAATCAACTTAGATTCCAATTTTTGGATTGGGTCTTCAAATTCAGGAGCACTGATTTTTTTTTTTTTTTAAGTTCCTTATATGTTCTAGACAGAAGGCCTATATCTGAAGGACAGTCAACTATATTTTTTCCCACTTTTTTACTTTCTTTTTACTCTGTTGTAGATTTTTTTTTTGAAGTGCAGAGACCTTTCAAAAAATGTTAAGATCCCACTTGTTGATTCTTTGAAGTATTTCCCATGAAGTTTATTTTTTTATGAACTTTCTACATAGCGCAATGTCTTTGAGATTTCTACCCACACTTTCCTTCACAGACTTAGTGTTTCTGTTTCAGTATTTAAATATTTGATGCATCTTGACTGTAGCTTTGTGTAGGTTGATAGACATAACTTAATTTTAGCCTTTAGCATGTGGAAAGTCAGTTTTACCAGCATCATTTATTAAAGAAACTTTTTTTTTTGTAACTGGGAATTGAACTCGGGTCCTTGTGCTTGTAAGGAAAGTGCCTATTCTACTGAGCTATCTCCCTAGTACCTAAAGAGGCTATCTTACTTCCTATGCGCCTGCTTTTCCCCTTTATCAAAGAAAGAGAGCTGAGTGTGTTTGTACTTGTGTCTGCATCTTCTAATCTGTTCCACTGAGACTCAGATTTGTCTCTATGATAGTACTTTGCCTTTATAGTATCACTTCAGTCAGACATAGTGTTACCTCTTACCTTTCCTTTATTTCCCAGTATTGCTTTTGGTATCCATTGTCTCTTCTCATTCCAAATACATAAGATTTTTTTTTCTAGCCCTGTGAGGTATACTAATGATATTTTAATCAGGATTTTATTGAATCTGTATGACTATTTTGAGAATATGGCCATTTTCACAATGTTGGTCCTTCCTACCCAGGAGCATGGAATATTTTCCATTTTCTCAAGTTCTCCTCAGTCTCTTTTCTCACAGTACCATAATTTTACTGTATAAAACTTTTATGTTCTTTGTGAGATTGATTCCTATATATTTCATTTTATTAGGTGTTATTGTGAAAGGCGTGGTTTCTATAATTCTTGCGCCAAAAGCTTTTACTGTATCTACTGAGATGAGTGTCAAGTTTTTGTTCTTGGTTCTGTTGATGTGGTGTATTACAGCTACAGATTTACATATGTGAAGCATTCCTGCATTCCTGGAATGAAACCTACTTGATTATGATGTACAATCTTCCTGATGATTTGTTGCATTATCTTTGTTAGTATTTCATTGAGAAATTTTATATCTATATTCATTATACAGATTGGCTTGTATTTCCCATTTTTGTTGGATGTTTCTCTGGTTTTGGAATCAAAGTAAACTTAAATCCAGGCATGAGTTTGGGAAAACTGCTTTTCTTTCAACTTCTAAGGTTTTGTAGAATTCTGCTGCGAATCCAAAAGAACCTGTCTATTTCTTTATTTGTAGGATTTTTTATTACATTTTCAATTTCATTTCTCATTACTGGGTGATTCAGAGTTAGCATAACTTTTAAAATCAGCTTTGGCAATTTCATATGTATCCAGAAAACTGTCCATTTCGTCTATGTATTCCATCCTGTAAGAGTAAAAATTTTGCAAGTAGGAAGTAGGTTATGATGATCTTCCTAGTTTCTCCAGTGCCTGTAGTGATTTTGCCCTTTTCCTTCTTTATTGTAAGAATCTGGGTTCTTTCTTTCTTTTTTCATTAAGTTGTCTAGGGTTTATCAATTTTATTTGTCCTTTCAAAGAACCAACTCTTTGATTCATTTATCCTTCACATTAGTTTCTTCATCTTCAATGCAGTAATTTCTGCCCTAATCTTTATAATTTACTTTCTTCCTTGGGGTTGGGACTTGCCTTGTTCTTTGTCTAGGAGCTTAAAGTGCAGTATAAGATCATTTATTTGGTCTTTTTCTCTTTTCTTAATCTGCAAATTTGACACTATCAGTAATCCTCTTAATGCAATGCCTGTTATTCTAATCTTTTAGATGTGTGCTGCTTCTAATGTAATTTCAATTACTGCTATACTCTCTCAAGTAAATGGTTGGTTTACAAGAAAACAAAAAGGATATTAAATGAGAGTAAGAGACTAGACAAAATGCCATAGGATTGATGGGCTGCAATTTTGTATATACTTAGATTTCTAAATGTATAAATAAGTGTATCTGCTTTTATCACATTCTGTAGAGATTTATTAGAATATCAATGATTGATAGATAATACAAATTCCAAGTTAAGTCTAAGATGTTCGATTCTTAGAAAAACAGTGATATTATGCTAAAGTACCTATGTTATAAAGTAATAGTATCACTAAGCTTTTCTTCTGGAGGGTTAAAAATGTAAGCTTACACACCAAAAATTAGAGAAAAAAAAGGACTACAAGGATAGCCAATATTTTGGCCCTAGCACTTCAAGGTCAGTGAGGTCTCAGGACATAAGTGAGCCTGTAATGTAACATCCTATAACTCAGTGGTTTTCTAAATTTTCTGTTCAAGGACATTATGGGACTACACAGAAAAGGGATTGAAGATATATAGTGTGCCAAAAAGTAGAATTATCTAGAGAGAAAACATTCTCTCAGGCTTTCACAGATAGCAAGCTGGTCTAGCAATGACCATGATTCATCCAGATGGTTGACAGTGACAACAGTTCTACAAAGCACTGTACGTGGTTACAAAGTAATTCTTGAGGTGATTTGACTGATACTGGGGGATACAAAAGTTGCATGTTTGCTATACAGGTCTTGCTTAAACTTGCCCTTAACCACTCAGCAGAAAAGTTTAACCAAGAGCCATAAAATAGTAAGCTAAATTAGAATGCTGAGCTGTAAAAGGCTTAAATCAACAGCTTCCAACATTGCCAGTTTTACCAGTAATCCCATGTGACTATTGTAAAGTGGATTATGTATACAACTACTTTCTCTTATTTCAATGAGAAAAAAAAAAGGTTTTCATACCAATAATGATTACAAAAATTGTAACATCTACACCCTATGCTCTGTGTAACTAATAGAAGCACAAGAACATGCATTTCATCAAATTTTGGAAATGTACTACTAACATGTTTTCAAACTGTCACATTGTTATTTTTTAATTTAGCAATGGTTATATTACATATTTCTATCATCGGATCAGTTTAGATTAATAGATATAGGTATATAAGTTTGATCAAGCAATTAAAAATTAACACTTTCAATAAACATTTTTTTTTTTTGAACAGTTGACACTGCATATTGTCCTCACAATAGTTACGCAGAGCACAGGGTGTGGGCATGACACACCTTCCAGTTGATATTGGTAAGGAAAGAAAAAACAATTAGAGTTCTTATATCAGGGGAGACTATATGGTATTTACACATGTAGGTCTGGTTTATTTCACTAATGAGTATATAAAAATCATTTTAAAAGTTTAAAAAAAATCCTCTTAAGAAAGTTCTTGCATTCATAAGTTTCAGTAAGTTGTATTCACATTTTCATTTGACTGTAAATGTTTTTTTTTTCAGTTCTTCTTTATTTCTTATTATTTATTTATTTATTTGTTTGTTTGTTTGTTTTTGCAGAACCAGGGGTCGAACTCAGGACCTTGCCCTTGCCAGGCGGGAACTTGTGCCCCATGAGCTATCTCTCCAGCCTGCATTTCTTCTTTAATTTCATCTGCGACCCCCTGGTTGTTTCAGAGGTTGTCATTTAACTTCCTCCTGATGGTTTTGTAGTTAATTTTGTCAATAACTGACACTTTTATGGCACTTTGGTCAGTCAGTATGCATGATATTATTTAACTTCCTGTGCATTTCTTGACAATTCTGTGTGCTAGAATATGAGGTATTTTGGAGGATGTCCCATGTGCAGCTGAGAAGAAAGTATACTCTGTTGTTCATGGGTTATATACTCTGTAAATGTCTACTAAGTCTATTTCTTCATAAGTTGGGTTTAGTTCTATTATCTGTTTGCAGATTTTTTTGCCTAATTGATCTATCTCTTTGTGACAGTGATTTAAGTTTCTCCATTTCTATGTATTATTGCCCATTTTATTTTTCATATTTATTAAAATTTGCCCTATGTAGGAGTAGTGACTTTTATCTCTTTGGAGGATTTTTAGTTTGAAATTGATATTGTTAGCAACCAGGTCAGCTATCCCTTCTTTTTTCTGATTTCCTGTGGCATAGAGGATTGTTTTCCATCTTTGATTTTTAGTCTATAAATTTCCTTTTGAGTTAAATATGTTTCTTGTATGAAGCATATTGTTGGATTTTGTTTCTTAATTCACTTGGCTAATCTGTTTCTTTTGATTCATGAATTGAGGGCATTTACATTGATAGTTATGACTGATACATATTGTCTTATCTTTGTCATTTTACTTTCTTGCTATAGGTTCTATACTTTTCTCCTCTTCTTAATCAATTCCTCTATTTGATGGTTCCTTTCTGTTGTTGAAACTGTGATAATGTCTATCTCTAGAATTACCGTCAGTACTTTTTCTAGGATTGTTTTGTTACTCATGAATTGGTTCAAATTTTTTTTGTCATGGAAGGAACTTATTTTACCATTGAATTTGATAGATAATTTTGAAGAGTACATCAATCTTGGTTGGAAGCTATTTTCTTTCATGACCCGAAATATTTCATTCCAAGCTCTTCTTGACTTGATGGTTTGTGTTGAGAAATCTACCTTGACTCTAATGGGCTCTCTGTTGTAAGTGATGTTTCTTCTCTCTAGCAGCCTTTAATATTCTATTCTTTTGCTGAATTTCTGAGTTCTTGATTGCTTGTAATTATGGCTGTGTGGAGGTCTATATGCCTCATTTAGCTCTATGTGAGGTTCTTTTCTCATGCTTGGAAAATTTTCTGGTAGTATTTCTTCAAATAGACTTTGTATGTGATTTGTGTTGTCTCCTGCTGCTTTATTGATACCTATTATTCTTATATTATTTTTCTTTTCATCATCTTATAGATGCTGAATTTTTATATCCTGGTTTTTTTTGTTTTGCTTTTTTTTTTTTTTTTTTTTTTTTTTTTTTTTTTTTTTTTTTTTTTTTTTTTTTTTTTTTTTTTTTTTTTTTTTTTTTTTTTTTTTTTTTTTTTTTTTTTTTTTTTTTTTTTTTTGTTTTGTTTTGTTTTTTTGAGATCTTTTATTTTTTTATTTCATATTCGTTAGTTGCAACACTGTCTTCAAAACCTGAAAGTCTATCTTCAGTTTCACTCGAGCGTTTTTGCCAGCTTTCAATGAAGTTCATAATATCTTGGATATCTGATTCAATCTTTTTCATGCACTGTAACTCCTATGTTGGTGACCTAATGTTTTCATCATTTTTCCATTGTCTTCTATTTTTGTGTCTACACCTGCTTTATCTGTGCTGAGAAATTATTTCATGGATGTCTTTTAGACCTGAGAGATTATTTTTGCTTTTTTTGTTTTGTTTTGTTTTGTTTATTTATTTATTTATTTACTTACTTATTTGTATTTCAGGGAAGGGTCTACAGGGTGTTCAGGTTCTCCCTGCTAGATTGGACTCATAGTGATCTGCCTGTTTACAGAGTCCCAAGAGCTAGGATTACAGGCACACAACACCAAACCCAGTGTCAGTAGTCATCTCAGAACACCCTGAGCAGCAGGGCCAGCACCATGACAGGCCTGATGATCAAACCGGCAACTGTGCCTGCTTGCAGGCAATTTAATGTGCTGGGCTATTTGGCTCTACTTTTAATTCTTCTATAACCCAATGGACTTGTTTCTTTACTTCAGTTGCTATCATTTCAGGTATTTCAGGGGTGTAATGAGGTACTTCTCCTATGATTTGTTCTGGGTGGGCCCCAAGATTGAGATTGCAATTTACTCCTGTTTTGTGGAATTTTTGAAATTCTAAATAATCACCCAGAGAGAATCCCTCAGGCTGCCCAGAGTTTTCTGAAGTTCTTAAATGGCTCTGGAAAACTGCAAAACTGTTGGCATGGGGCCGACAAACTGCAGTTATTCTGGGTCCCACAGGCCACTCACAGTTCTCCTAAGTTTTTATAACTTTGGGACAGTACCAGCAGACACTCCATTTGGTTGGATCTTACCAGAGTTCCACAGGCTGTCCAGAGTTCACCAGAGTTTTTAAGTGGTGCCAGGGAGTCTCCCTTTACATGCCTTTTCACTATTTTCTATCTGTGTACACTATCTCTCATCTAATTGCTAGAGTTTAATTTTAAATTTTTTTCTAATTAATTTTTACGGCATTTATATCCTATATAAATTATATCCTTAGCAAGTACCTATTTGTGCAAACTTACCATAAGTCAATATAATGTTTTTATATCTAATAACTTTGTGGTTGTATACATTGATATTACCTTTCTTGCTTAATACTGGACATATTCTGCTGTATTTAAAGTACAAGGACTACATATAACTGTTTTGGCTGACTAGGAATGAACAGTTTTGTTTTATTATAGATGTATTTGTATAGGCTTTTAATTTTTTTAATTTTTTAATTTTATTTATTATTTTTATTCTTGTTTCAGAACCCTTGTTTGTTTGTTTGTTTGTTTGTTTTGTCTTTTTGAGACAGGGTCTCGCTGTGCAGTTGAGGCTGGTCCTGAGCTCACTTTTGTAGCCCAGGCTGGTCTCGAACTCACACCAATCCTCTTGCCTCAGCCTCCCGAGTGCTGGGATTACAAGCGTGCGCCACCACGCCCGGCGACACTTGTTTGTTTATTCACTCAGTTTTATGGCCAGCTCAGCCCTCCCCGAGGGCAGGGCTGGTGCAGCATGTGGTGCCAGGGATCGAACCGCGGTCCCTGAAGTCACCCAAGCTTCCCCAAGCAGGGGCTGCCCCTGTATAGGCTTTTTAAAGAGATACTCTTTCGCTTCTCTTAAGTAAATACCTCGAAGTAGACTTGCTATATTGTACCCCACATTTGAATTTATGTGTGTGTGTGTGTGTGTGTGTGTGTGTGTGTGTGTGTGTGTAAATAAATAAATAATACTGGAAAATGATCCAGGGGCCTTCACACTGGACTATATCCCCTACGCATTTGAAAATAGTTTGTGTTTTAACAACTTCCCACTAAATTACTAATTTTTCCAGGTGTGACTCAGTCCTACTGCCACAGGATGCTGCTTCAGCCTCCCAGAGTGCTGGAATTATAGGTACTAGGCACTGTGACCAGCACTCAATTTAAAGTTTAAAAGTATGGTAAACATTATTATTTAAAAAGTTTTTGATTTATTTTAATCACAACAGCTAAGGTTTGGAGTGAGGTTTTGAAGTGATTCAAGCTCATGGCAACAACATGCTCTGAGCTTTTTAATTTAGTCTTCTAGGAAATATGAGATAAAAGATCTTGTGATATAAGCGTAATTACAATTAGGGATGTTCAGCAATTCTAGGTGCTTATTGACTTGTGTACAGTTTTATCTCTGAAATGTCCTAGTCTCTTGACCATATTTTATTGTTTTATTGTTTTTAATTTGGAAGCACTACATATATATGTCTTATTCTTTCTATGTTTTGGGCATCATTCTTTTTCCAGATGTAAATGGAAAAAGTTTGACTTTATATTTTCTTAATATACAATTTAAAAGATATTTCTTGCTTGTTTTCCTATGTCTTTGTTGCTATAAAATTTGTAATTCTTACTTTTATATTTACAAATTTCTGTTTTCCCTAAAACTCAAAAACTACTCATAGCTTGCTAAGATATTTTTCATATACCTTTTTCTTGCTTCCACATTTAATTATATAATCATTTAAGTTTTCAAATTTGTGGGATCCATTTATAGGTCCAATTCACCTGATTTATTTCATTTCCACATTTGTCTTTGTTTTCATGTTCTTAAGTACATAGAGTAATAGATTAATATATATCCATATTTAATTTTTATTTTATATTTCAATAGTGAATATATAAAGATATATTTTACTTTTTTCTATTGGTTATAAGTACTTGCAAGTTTGAGCAGGGGGGAGTTTTTAAATTTATTTTATTATTATTCATTTTTGTCTAATTATTTTAACATTCATTAACTTATTTGTCGTTCTTTTCACAGTTTTTCAAAAGTGGGTCATTTCAAGTGAACAAAGTGTTAATAAATGTGATGCCAGAATAATTTCACTGCAAGTAATTTAAATGAAAAATAAATCTTCATACCAAAGAGGAATGATAGTGAAAGGAAACCCAGTCATATAAAAATAAAAGCAAAATTAGCAATGTATATATTAATTTTTAAAAATTTTCTACTTTCAAAGAATATATGTTACATTTTATCTTTTCCCATTTCCAAATGTGAGAGATGGCAAGGCACCAATAATTTCTTCTGGTTGCATCAGAAGGGGGATTTTGTGACACTGTTCAGCACTCACATATTTTTAACTTCCTAAAGAAAATGCATGTTGATGTAAATATTACTTTCAGAACATGTTATGTATGAGGATCCAATCTGCAGAGTTTTGGAGATTGCAGGTTACTTTGCTAGAACTTTGCAACTGTGTATAAAGTCAAGTTTATAAGATTCCCTCTCTAAAAATAAAATTTGCAAAGATGGTTTTATGACAAAAATATAATTGTGCCTCCAACGTAGTAGTAAACAACGTAATAGTTTTTCAGAGAAGATATAGCTTATGAAAAAGAAAAAAAACAAAACCAAAACTGATAGTGTCATAACCACAGCAAAAGCAAAAATCTGAAAGAATATTTGAAAATGTATAAAAAAAAACCTCAAAAGACCACATCATCAACCTTATAATGTGTTAGAATTCTACGTGGATATATAAGCCATGAAACAAGGTAAGTCATATAATATGTTGTGATAGGAAAATTGTGCAACAACTGACAACTGATGCTGATAGAACCCATTTAACAGATGGCTATTCAGATCAATAACTTAAAAGCAATTTTTAGAATAGTTAAACAGCAGAACAGAGAAGCACCAACTGGTATTTCTAGGTAATTCGTGCACCAGCTTCTCAATATCTTCTCACTCCCAACATCACACGCGGTGAAGATCTGCACCTGATGCATAGACACCTACAGTGGACCCAAATCAGCCAAAATCCACAGTCGAGTTCGGATTTGCTCCTGCTGGTGCTCTCTGTGTGGGCTTTTACAAAGGCGTACAAATTTATAACCATCATCATAGCAGCAAACAAAATTTCACTATTTCCTGCACTTAGATTACAAATGTGCACCACAATTCCCAATTTGGATGTCAGCATGTGGTATGGAGGATCGAACTTGGGATTTCGTGCTTGCCATACAGGTGGCTATGCCACTGAGCTATCTTCCCATCCCTGAAAATATAAATGAAACTTTTAAAATTACTACTTCTTTAGAGTAGATTTTATTTGTTAATTTGATTCGTTGCTTGTTTT
The DNA here is from genome assembly GCA_004027025.1 of Myocastor coypus. Classification (NCBI taxonomy): domain Eukaryota; kingdom Metazoa; phylum Chordata; class Mammalia; order Rodentia; family Myocastoridae; genus Myocastor; species Myocastor coypus. The sequence goes on from PVJA010000987.1 coordinate 45,853, forward strand.
TTATTTTTGTTGTTATTGTTGTTGTCCTGGGTTTTTTTGTTGTTTGTGTGATTGCTTAGAGATGTCTTTAGCATCTAGAAAACCTCTTGCTCTGCTTATTTTTCCTGCAAGTACCTTGACATCTGGAAAGCACTGACCTTTTCACTGTTAAGTTTTTAAGAAATTCACAGTTTGAATTAATAATATGGTGTGTTCATTTTGACATCTTTTGTTAGTAATAGTATTGGAAGTTTCTTCTACATTATTTTCTGGTTGATAACTTAATTTTTCGTTCTGGATAACACTCCTTTGTCTGTATACACCACCATATACATTTATATTCACATAGTTAAGACCACCTAGATTGGATCCGTGTTTGGACAATTCTAAAACTATATAGTGTGAATACCCATGTGCAAATTGTGGCATGAACATAAATTTTCAGCTCTAGTAAATGAGTGTTGGTTGGAGTATATGTTAGGGGTATGTTTAGATTTGTAAGAAAGAGCAGATTCATTTTTGAAAGGGGCTAATCCATTGTGTATTTTATCCTATGAAAACTATGTTGCTACACATGATATATTTCTATTAAAGAAACATAGCTTTAAGTCCTTAGTGTTTTAATTTGCTTTTTTTCTCATGTGGCATAAAGTGAAAGATAGCTTTATTCATAGTTATTATTTGATCAAATATGGGTTGTCATTCTTTTTTTTTTTTTTTTTTTTCAGAACCAGGCATTGAACTGAAGACCTTGCACTTGTCAGGCAGACACTTCTGCCCCTGTGCTAACTCCCTGGTTCCTGTTATCACTCTTTTTTGCTTATTTTTTTTCTTGTGGTACCAGGAATTGAACTCAGGATCCTGTGCCTGCTAGGAAAGCTCTTGTTCTGCTGAGCTATCTCCCTGGCCCTGTGTTATCATTCTTGAGCCCCTTTAAAAGGTTTTTTTTTTTTTTTTTATGTGGAGTATTAAGTATTTGTTGTATATTTGAGGGAATGTTCTTTTATTGAATATGTCTTTTGCAAATGATTCCTCCATGTTTGTATTAGCTCTTCTGTTTCTTCTCACAATCTGTCACAGAGCAAGTTTTTATTTCAGTGTGATACACTTTAACAATTAATTTATTTTATACCTGTGGCTTCAGTGTTGTGTCTAACACATTTTAACTTCCAGGGTCAGCAAATGTTCTTTTTCCTGTGTAATCTTGTAGATCTTTTTCAGTGTAATCTTGTCATTAGTTGCAACCTACATGCGCTTTTTCTTAGACCTCATTCATTGCACGTGGAAGATGAGGAACTGATACTTAAAAAGAACTAATCCCTCAGCAAGTGGGCCTTCATGGAATGCTTATCCAAGCCACAGTAGTTCCCATGCACAATTCTTAAGTGACCTGATTTCATCTATAACATCTAATAACTCACAAGCAAGCATTGCTTTCACTGGAAATGGTTACAAGACTATAGTAGCATTTCATATAATTCAGAAATTATCTTATGTACCACTCTGAAGATAATTTGCACGAGGAGTACAATAACGATTTCAAACGTCACAGATGACTCACTTACACTGTAATGCACTAGATTGATGTGAGCTATCAGTACCGATAACTATGAGACAATGATTATAAGTATTTCACATGTTGAAATGAGTCTTCCTACAACTTCTGTTCTGCTCCATCTCCATCACATCATTTATTGTGCTGTTTGTATTAAGTTAATCAGAAACAATTGAGACTGATGCTGAAATTACTTAAGGGACAGGAAGACATTTCAAGTGGCATTAAAACTTCATTATATTGCAAAAAAACATAAAAGTATGCCTATGAATAATTTAAATGTGATTTCAGTTTTAAATTAGATGCTCTGATTGCTATAATATTTTCATGACTGACCAGGAAAATCACATCAAAACTAATTACAACCAAATAAACATAAGCTAAAATACAGTTAAAGAGAAACTGTTGGTGTTTTTCTTTTTGAATTTACTGTAGTTATTTATATTTATTTGTCTTGTTAGGTTTGTACTCAGCTACCGTCTAGATAAAAATCCACATATTGTCTATACCTAAATAATATATATTTAATTTATGGTCATATATTTATTTTTTGTCCTTTTTTGGTTGTCATGTTTTCAAACATGCTAACTTTCCTTGATAATTTAATATTTTCTTCAAATGAAACTATACCTTGTAATAGTAGGATATTCTTAAATTTTACTTGATAGAACATGCAAAGCAGAATTGTTTTACTGTTACTGACACATTTATTTAAATATTTACTGTATATCTAATAATAGATGTATTATCAAAATATAGTATCTCTAATGTAGGCATTTTAATTATCCTTATTTTGAATCTAAGTCATGAGGTATATCTGTCTGTGACAATGACCACATGCTTTTCTCTGATTCTATAAACCCAGCAATCACACATAAACATGGGAGATATTTTGCAGAGAAATTTTCAGCTTTGATAAAGCATGTTTTTCTTTTTAACAACTATGCGTTATTTGAATTCAAGAATAAATAGCTATATTTTCACTTTTTTATTTTAGAAAAAAATTATTTTCAGATCTTCATTAAATATAAACATTAAAATAACAAGGTGACTTGTTTCTCCTCTTATTTTCTTAGTCCATCACACTCCATTCTGTAGTTGCTACTAACATCTGCCTCAGTTACAGGAAGTAGAATGAAAGTCAGCCTACTGTGCTTGCATGGATTTTCACACTCCAGTTCTTCAAGTTGAGCTACTGCAAGACCAAACCATGTGAAATGCTTCAGTGTAGGGAAGAAGGACACCTTCTCACGAGTTTAACAAGCACAGAGTTTCGTGGAGGTAGTGTGTCAGGACCTTACATTCCGGTTTTCGCGAGGCTCGCTTCTGGAGGACACAGGAGCAGGCAGCACACGGGCCCTCCTTCCCATAAGGCGCCTGCTTTCTCCACCAACCTCAACTTTAGTAAGCATCTGAGGTCTTTCTTAAAAATATCTATCGCATGTATTCATGGTATACAACAGAACTAGGGTACCAAAAGGACTAGTTTAAGATAGTTACAGTTGCAGAAATGTCGTTAACTGGAAGGTGTGAGAATTGCTCTCTGTTAATAGGCAGCACCACTAGGGACACTGAAACAGCATAGTTTTTGCATGAACCCCTATATTGAGAAGTGTGGTGGGAGTCCCCACCGCTTAGATTAAAGGACCTCTCTTCCTTCATCCCTGGATGAGTCGGCCAGAGGAGATTACCCTGAAATAAATCAAAGATGAAAGAAACATGGAGACTGCCAAAAACCTTACTGCATTCGACTAATATACTCACAGAAAAATCCTAATCTTACTCATTTAGAATCAGAAATGAGAAAACAAAACAAGAAGTTCTCTCAGAGACACATGTTACATGTGTTTTGGTTTGTTTTGCTTTAAATTAAAAGATGGTGTCAGATTGTTTTGGATAGAAACTCAACTTGTTGATTTGTTGAACATTCACTTTTTTCTGACAAATACGTTTAATGTCACGTTTGTCTCTATATTTTCTGTATCTCACTTATAAATATTTAAGCAAATCAGAAATATATATTTATGTACATAGACATTTGTCTAGCTGTTTTTTTTTTAAAAAAGCATATTTTAGATTAGCCATTCTTGGTACACCCAAATGCTTTAATATTATAGCAAAGGATTTTATTTATCCTGCTGTCTGCAGGGAGACAATAGTACAGAGGTATCAGAGGCTCACCTGTGTGTCTGTTCTTTCCTGACTCACCTGAGAAGAAGTTATGCTGTTTGCCTTAGAAATCCTTGCAAATGAGACTGAGCTAGTTTTCTAGAAAAGACAAGGAAGCTAAATGTTGGCCTTTGGTTCTTACATTTCATTGTGGCTTTTACAAGACACAGGGAAATCCTTACTGCTGATGTTCCATAAGTCCAAAGCGATGGGTGATTCACAAAGAGTGCAATCTTTCCTCCCAGCCTTCTAGCTTAGATTTTACTCAGCTTTGGATATGGGAAAGGTATCTCTGGGCTCTCTAGTGATATTGAAGTTTTCAAAAGGATGTTATACTGAGAATATATTTCCTACCTGAATTTCCTATGAGGAAAAGTGGGACTCAAGACTTTGTTTTAAGACTCCTGTCTCTACCTTCTGGCATACATCACTTCTGTTTGATATAAATTGGTAGATATCAAGAATAGTGACTCATCAGGAAAGCTGGATATGAATACATCATAGTTATTTTATTCAAATTAATGCGTAATCATAAAGCATAAATGGTCCAGAAATAAACACTTCTTTTTCTACTTAGACCTGCACAAGGAACACAGCTTTTATCAAATTAATCATTGTATTTTGTTCCACATATTCTCATTGTACATTTATATTTTTTACAAGTAGAATTACTGGGCCAGCCAAGTAGCTCAGCAGATTAGAGCACCTGCAAGCAGGGAGGGGGCCAGGGGTTCAATCTCCCGGCCTGCCATGCCAGCCCCAACCCAGGATGGCAATGGAAACTAGGCAAGGTGGTGCGCACCTGTAATCCCAACTCTTGGGAGGCTGTAAACAGGTGGATCACTATGAGACCAATCTAGTAGGTCAATCTGAACACCCTTAGACCCTTCCCTAAAATACAAAACAAAAAAAAAACAAAGCAAACAAACAAACAAGTACAATTGCCCTGTATTGTTATACTTTTCTAGTAATGTTTTATGTGATTCAATTCCTATATTATACATTACATAGCTTATTTGCCAAGAATTGTAACTTTTGTACAGAACCTAGTGACCTGTTTTATGGATACATTTATTTCTCAACAATATAGGTCCACATGTAATATTTTATTTGAATTTATATCAGCATAGCTTGTACTATCTAAACCTTGACAACAGCACACATGCTTATCAGCTGATGACTAGTTAAAGAAAATGTGTTTTGTTTTGTTTTATACAACAGAGTATTATTCTCCCATAAAGAAGAATAAGGTGGAGACATTTCTAGATAAATGGATGCATCTTGCGATCATATTCTTAAGAAAAATAAAGTAGACACACACTGGTAAATATTGTATTGTTTCTCTGCTATAAAAAGCTAAAAGTGTAAATAAGGACAACAGTGTAAAATAGATATTGTGAAACAAGAAGAAAATATTAAAGTAGAAAGGGGAAGCCGGACGTGGTGGCGCACGCCTGTAATCCCAGCACTCGGGAGGCTGAGGCAGGAGGATTGGTGTGAGTTCGAGACCAGCCTGGGCTACAAAAGTGAGCTCAGGACCAGCCTCAACTGCATAGCAAGACCCTGTCTCAAAAAAGACAAATATATATATATATATATATATATATATATATATATATATATAAAATAAAGTAGAAAGGGGAAGTGTGGAGAGAGGAGGGAAAATGAAGGATGGAAAAGAAAAAAAACAAGAAAAACAGAAAAAATGGAAATAAAGCTGTAAAGAGAGAAGGGAAGAAGAATTAAAGGAAGGCGTAAGGGGATGGAAAAGAGGCAGAAACAAGATATATCCTATAAGGTATAAATTCACTATGATGAATGTGATCTATATTTATATTTACACCTATAACATCAATAAACAATCTAAAAATCAAAATTATGGTTATATAGCAGTAGATGGATGCACACATATCTGTTCAACACTCAACCTAGGCTAGTAGAGCTTTAATAAAAGTAATTGTAGGGCTGGGAAGATAACGTGGAGGGACAAGCACCGACTTTGCAAGAGCAGAGTCTTCTTTGATCCCCATACCATATGCCATGTCCACCCAGAATCCAAGGCATGCCGTGCTGATCCCAAACCTGGGTGCAGCGGTGCACACAATCCCAGTGCTGGGAAGACTGAAGCAGGAAGATCACTATCAGTCCAAACTGCGTATTGAGACCCTGTATCAATAAGAAATGGAAATGGGTATAAATAGAATGTTTACTTATTGCTTTATTCTTGATGCATACCAAAACCAAACAAAATGGAAAAATGCTACTTTTATTAATATATTTTGATTTTTTTTTTTTTTTTTTTTTTTTTTTTTTTTTTTTTTTTTTTTTTTTTTTTTTTTTTTTTTTTTTTTTTTTTTTTTTTTTTTTTTTTTTTTTTTTTTTTTTTTTTTTTTTTTTTTTTTTTTTTTTTTTTGTGGTATTTGGGTTTGAGCTCACAACCTTGAACTTGCCAGGCAGGCACTTGTGCCATGGAGCTGTTTCCCTGGTCCCTTATATTTTTAATTTAGATGACAGTAAAATATTTTAAGTTGTTTTAAAATAATTATATTTAATAAATATTGTAGCAGAAGTGTTCATGTGCTAGGATTACACAGCCTTTAAAGATGATAAAGATTTAGTTAAAATCTGATACAAGTTTGATAAATGCAATATTTTAGTAATGAAATGGTTACTTAAAAGGAAACTTACACAAATAAAAATAATTTAATTTTATTGTTCCATATTTTCCTTTTACCTACAAAATTACTTAAAATGCCAACAAAATCACCCATTCTAAAGCAGATTGTACAGGTTTTAGTTAAATTAATTTTAATTGATAAATATTTCAATTGAAAAATGAATTAGTATTTCACAAAGTTTTGATATTTCTTTCCAATTAATTTCTTCTTTAATACTTGTTTTCATACATAGGGATTTATTCCCTATTGTATATTCTCATTTTTTATTTTTAACATAGTATAATTATATCAGAATGTTTTGCTAATTTTATTTTTTTATTTTTTTATTTTATTTTATTTATTTATTTATTTTTTGTCTTTTTGAGACAGGGTCTCGCTATGCAGTTGAGGCTGGCCTTGAGCTCACTTTTGTAGCACAGGCTGGTCTCGAACTCGCACCAATCCTCCTGCCTCAGCCTCCCGAGTGCTGGGATTACAGGCGTGAGCCACCACGCCCGGCAAGTTTTGCTAATTTTAAAATGAAGTTTCATATGTAATTGCTTAAGTTACCCACAAGTTTGTGAACATACAGACTAAAGAAATGAATAAAGTACTCTTTGAAGTAGGTTACCTTAGGGATTCCATCCCAGAAATTCCTTGTCTTCAAATCCCAGAATACAGATGAAATAGTGAGAGGAACAATGGTGGGAACGCTTGTTTGAGGCTCCAGTCCAGGAGGCCATTCCTTCTAGGTGATAATCTTTCTTTTGGAGGCTGCCAAGATGTGACAAACTATGTAACTATGAAACACCTTGTGATCTTATCTTTAAAAGGACTTTTTAATAATTAATATTATATAGATAATAATTAGGAAATCTGAATTAATTGTATGTCTAATATATTCTAATTACCTTTGAGTTCACTTATATAGTATTAACAAATAATAGTAATGTTTTTCTAGATAAAGCCTAAGTTTAACATATAGATTAGGAAAATAAGCTTAAAATTCATAATCATTTGAATCTTCTACTCAACCTCCTTTGAAAAAATATATATATATGCCACATTCTTTACAATTTTAGAATTACTAAAAACCAAGATATATTCTGCCCGGTTTTCTACCAATATCCTTATTCACCCTCTTCCATGTCTGTTGTAATGATTTTGGCTTATTATTTAAAAAATAGGCATATTTCTCAATTTTCATTTTGTCAAATAATGAGTAGGCTTAACCTAAAATTAATTGTGCAATCCTAGACATTTTGAGAGAGAAATGGAAAACTATAAATTATTTCAATTACATGATTTTTAGTGCATAGCTATTGAAAATCATCATTGTATCAACAAAACATGTAATAGTTCTTGCAAAATCTCTTTCAAGATAAAATATTTTCCAAAACATGTATATTTATACAAATAAGTAAATGTTAATTTCATTATTAAACATTCAATACTATGATTTTCTTTTTTTGTCTTTTTGAGACAGGGTCTCGCTGTACAGTTCAGGCTGGCCTTGAGCTCAGTTTTTTTTATTTATTTTTTTTTTTTTTTTGAGCTCAGTTTTATAGCCCAGGCTGGTCTCAAACTCTCACCGATCCTCCTGCCTCAGCCTCTCGAGTGCCGGGATTTCAGGTGTGCGCAACCACGCCCAGCTTCAATACCATGATTAACTATTCTTATTATATATAAACAAACTTCTGATATCTTTCTTAATTCCCTATTTAAATAACATATTTAATATAGTCCTATTGTATTTAATATTTTCATAAAATATTAAGAATATTCTTAAAAATTGAAACACATTCATTCATACTACAGAATGAAATGATTGAATCTTCTAGTAACATTGTCATTGGAGCATAACATTTGAAATGAAATAATGCTCAGCCGGGCGTGGTAGCGCACGCCTGTAATCCCAGTACTCAGGAGGCTGAGGCAGGAGGATCAGTGCGAGTTTGAGACCAGCCTGGGCTACAAAAGTGAGCTCAAGGCCAGCCTGAATTGCATTGTGAGACCCTGTCTCAAAAAGACAAAAAAAAAAAAAAAAAAAAAAAAAAAAAAAAAAAAAAAAAAAGAAATGAAATAATGCTCTATAAATACATGCTAAGAAAACCACTATATTCATAGTACGTCTGCTAAATGGAAAATATTGTCTATTACTTTAATTACTGGAATGTGAAAGTATTTCTACGTAGAAGTTTAGTGATCATTGGAATCTTATTTTAAAATGTTAAAAGGAAACAGTTTCGTCAAATAATTTGTTTCTATGATTCACTGAATTTGTTTTAGCAAATTACATTTCAAATCAAATGTAAATTACCAACTACTATAGTTATAAATTCACCAAAACTTTTCTCTACTTAAAAGTGTAGTTATATCTTTTCAGAATCAAACATTCTTAATTTTTGAAGATCTTATTACTTATCTAGTTTTTTTTTTTTGTTTTGTTTTTTTTGCAAATTTGTTCTAATGTAATTCAGTTTCAAATAAAATTTTTACATCAATTTGCAAAAACTTCACATGTTGAAATTTTGGAGCTCATTTGAATAACAATACAATTAAAAACATTTTCTTTACTTCTTTTAAGAAAAAGATTCCTTTACCTAAAAATTGTGCTGCAGTATTTAGATGTGTACGTTGAGATCTAATTGTAACAATTGGATCTAGTACAAGCCCTGAAAGTGCCCTATAATCAGAGGCGTGGCCCGTGAGTGCTGATTAGATTCCTGGGGTGAGAGTGGCTTGCTGGATGCTAGCCCTAGAGTTGTGACCCAGAGTCACTTATCTGCCTCCCCTTATTGCTTTCTCTCAGATTGCTGGCCACGGGGCCGAGAACAGTTTCCCTCTGCCCCAGCCTCACCTGGACCGTTTTTTCCTTGGGGCAGCCTAACCATGCACAGTGCAAGACCTCTGAGATTGTGAGCCAAAATAAGCCCCTCTTCCCTGAAACTATGAGGTCAGGGTTGGTGAACTTGCAGTGGGAAATGAAGATACTTGTCTTCTTTCCTTTCCTCAATATGCACCTCAGTGGCCAAGCACATTATTAGTGTATGCAAGGCCCTGGGTTCAACCTCTGACATTGCAAACATGCACACATACACAAATACACACATACATATGCACAAACATAATAATCTCATTTATGAGTATCTCAGAAATGCTGGTTTTCCAACTGCAAAAAGACAAAAGAAAGATGGTAAGATTCTGGAATTTCTTATTATATATAGCAATCGAGCATATTATAAATCCAAATGTTCAAATTAATCTCTGTAATACTAATACAACTACATTTTTGATAACTTAGAAATTCTTCACTGCTTCTGTAAAACTACAGTGTTGGAGATCTACAGTTGAATTCTGTATCTACATCTCTTCAGTGCTCCTTTATTGTGTAGTTAAAAACATTTTTTAAATTACTTATTGTGCATTGCTATACTTCACATTACAAAGGAAAAATCTTACACGTGGAATTGCACATTTTTTATCTGCATTTTCAAAATTTTCATATCTCTTGCAAATAACATTCCAAATAGTTTTTCTGATTATTTGAAATGCATAAAACTTTAAAACTACCATAGTATTTAACTAATTAACTCTTAAAATCATTTGAAGACATTTTTTGAGCTTTAATGATTTACCAAGTTTTTCTTTCAGAGCCAACACTTACACTTAGAGTATAGATTGTTGTAAATTGCTGTACTGCCATTTAGCAAAACAGTAAAAGCAAGATCAATAAAATGATGGCTGTATTGGTGCCAGGAGAGAGCTGAGGTTTGGGGCAGATAGTTGTTCTACACCCTAAAATCATAAGCACTTGAAAGCAAACACATGTTGTAATCTCTGACTCCCATTTGCCACAAACTCTATGCAAGTGATTAAGCAGCATTAAGCAGATATTTTACCCAAAGTGGAGCATGGTTTGGACACAGAGTGTAGAACTAGGAAACACAAGGCATAGTTACTCATAGCTCTTCATAAATCTTTATTGGAAGTTCAAGAGCCTTAGCAGCAGCTTCAAGACAATGTGAATGTTCCCTGGGAACCGTCCCAGGGGTGAGTGTGGTTGACAATGAGGTGAAGACAGGAAGTTGGTGTTGGTCCTTCTCTCTCTAAAATGAGCATGTGACCTTGAAGAAGAAAATCATGCATGCTATTGTGTCCAGGACATTAGAGAAGGACTGCATGCTACAGGATTGAAAGCAAATGGAAAAAGATCCCTGTGACCTGGAAAGAGGTTGGACAGAAAGGTGTTTGAGGTTAGATAATGCTGGTGCAACAACAACTGGGAAAAATAACTGACAAAACTATGATACAAATTCTGGAAGAACAGGAAGTACAAAAGTCAAAACTGCCTAAGAGTCAGAGCAACTCTTGTGCCTGTCAAGGGGGTTACATGGGTACAAACAAGAGTCCGTGGCTAGAAAAGTGGTAAACATGGGCAAAATGAATTCACTGAGGAAGTAACTCCAGGAAGTGACTCAAGTTAACAACGGAACATGCACATTTAAAGTCCTGTAGAAAAGGCAACTGATAAGAGAAAAAAGAAAACTACACACGAAGTTCAAGCTTTCTAGAAAAAAAGTTCTTGAAATAAAGCAAAGAAAAATGTTACAATAGTGGGTTAGACAAACTTTAAATATGATATGAAAGGCAAAAACAATATAAGAAATCATTAATAATTAGCCTTAACCTTCATTAAAGTTTTGAATGTTCTTAAGTATTTTGAAAGAAAGAGAATTATCTTAACTTCCTAAGTTAAATTGTTTTCTTTATTCTTCCAAATTTATTATAGGAATAAAGTCTACAGTACATTTCAATAACAATTAAAAATTAAAATTGCTTGCTTAGTGTTAGTGGCTAAATCCTCAAATAATACAAGACATGATTCAAGATTTGTTTTGTTTTATTTTTTAGAGAATGTAAAATAGTGACAAAAATTGAAACAAGAATATTTTGTGATAGACTGCTCTTACAAGTGTTCATTCCTGTTTTTCTGATGCATAAGGAGATGATCTATGGTTGTGATAAATCACCAAATCTGTGATAGAATAAAAGCATACTTGATTTTTTGAAAACCAAGTGCAGGTTTTGGTTTTGCTCTGAAAAGCACTAGTTCCTAAGAAGTAAGCTGGAAATTTCCTTTTACTTTAATCAATAATATAAAAATACAGACTCATGTGATAATCACAGAACTAAATATGATCAAGATGGAAAATATCTTGAAAGGGACTGAAAAGAGCAAAGTTATTCATCATAATCATCATATAAGGATAATCTTTCATATAATTAATGAGTAGAAATGGACTCAGAAGAAAATGCTGCACGTTCAGTAATGCTATATTTATTCTAATGTAAAAATGACAGTTTGCTATTGAAACTAATGTCTTCCTACTAGCAAACACACTTCCATGTGAACTGATAATGCAAACTGGTGGTGTATTCCAGTGTCAGATGGACAGGAAGAATTCACGAGAGTTTTGCTAAGAAACTGTTACAGCAATGTCGGGATATCCTTCAAAGCACTGGGGATGGCCTTATACAGTCATGGTGGGTAGGCTTATGCAGTCATGGAAGGTGGACTTATGCAATCATGGGGTGGCTTATGAGTCATGAGGGTGGGTTATGAATCATGGGGGCAGACTTATGCAGTCATGGAGGGCGGGCTTATGCAGTCATAGGGCCGGGCTTATGCAGTCATCAGGGATGGGCTTATGAAGTCAAAGGGGCTCAGACTTATGCAGTCATGGGAGGTGAGGCTACTGAATCTGGAATTTGTTATTGATTCGTGGTACAAAGCTTGGATTAAGAGTGTGAGCGCTACCCAATATAAGGGACAGAGAAAGGCTCCTCTCCCTCCTCCCTCTCCCTATCTTTCTTTTTCCCTACTCTAGCTCTCTTGCTGCTTTTGCTGTCTTCTTCCACCTTGAGCCGTTGCCCTATACCATGTGCCATCTTGCCTGAGAAGCACATGATTATGGACTGAAGTCTCCACAAACTGGGAGATAAATAAAGCATGCCTGATTAACTTGGGGTGTAGGGTATTTTGTCTCAGCAAGAGAGACAAGTAACTAAGAAACAAACGTAATAGGAAAAAATGTAGTAGATTGCTCTAAACTGAATTGTCTCCCCTAAGGATAATTCTAGTTCTCAATACTGCACATTATTTTATCCAAAGAAACCTTCATTTCTCCATCTGTGATATATAAAACATATCTAATTTGTTACATTCAAACTTTCCCCTAGTTTATGATTCTTTGACATTGTAGCATTATTTTAGCTGCAGTCAGATATAATTTGTTCTAAGTACTGCTTAGTTTCTACTTTTTTTACACAGATTCATGAATTAAAATATATTTCTTTTCCTATTTTTTTCTTTCTCCTGGTTTTTGTTTCACATTTTACAAACTTATTTTAATCTATTACTCCATGAATTTCCAATTTCATGAATCATTTATGACCGTTACTTACCTGGTGATTTTATCATCTTCTCCAACAAACTGAAACTATTCACTATGTTATCAAAAACTTCCTAAATTTTCTTGAATATAATATATATCCAAATTTCATTTTAATAATCCCTAAGCAAAATAATTAGGATAATTATAATAATGCAATTAAATGTTAAAATATAAGATATTGAAATATTTCAAATTAATTTACAATAGCAAGAAGGCTATTCTTTTTTAATAAAATGCAAAGTATCGATCTATGGCTTCTTAAACTTCAAGGTAAACTACCTGCCTAGGGCAATAGGTTTGTCCCAAGATTATCATAAGGGCCTTTTGGAGATGTGGATGATTTTGTACACTGAGAACATTCCAAAGCCCTCTGAGCTTCTCATGCAGGAATAATAAGTCTTTACTCCTGGCTTCTGAATTGTAGAGCCTCTGTAAGAGAAAATTCCACCTATACTTCATTGCTATCACTTTTTAGTTGTTCTCAAGTTAAGTTGGAGCCCAGAAATCATATTGCTGCTAAGGTCAAATAATTAAATTGTCTTTTGAACAGTTCATCTATATAAAAAGATACAGTAGTAGAGCATTTATTGTGGCAATAAATAGAGAATATAAATGAAATTAGTCTCTGCTCATTCTAAATCAGGAAATATAAAATAATTTTAAGGAATAATAAATTAATTGTCATGAGTGCATACACCAGAAATCTCGTATAAAACAATATTTTGCTTCTCCGAGAGTGATTGAAATTATCAAAACATTAAATTCCATACAAATTCAGCGATAAAAAAAGAATGAGATCATTCACATAAACATACCTTGATGTAAAATGATAACCCTTATCATTCATTCTTTCTAAAAAATAGTGCGGCATGATGGAGAAGAATTTCAAAGACAACATACAAATGTCCACACTATCAGGAAAGACTACTTCAAGTTTCACTTGAACTTCTTTCTGCACATTAGTTAAATATGTGCATGACTGATCAGAGCTGGCTATAAATTATTACTAGGAAAATTAGGTAGACATGCGGATAAATCTCACAAAATGCTTCCAAACTATGAACATAATTGATTCCATATGAATGTTTAATACCTTTATTCTATTTCCAGAAAGATATCTCAGTAATCATGTGAGCAGCATGATTTCTGTCAGCACATTTTTCCAGTCTTCCCAATATTTGATCAAATGGCTCATGCAATTTTCAGTAGTGAGAGGAATAGAGATTATGCATTATATCAGCAACATGAATTTTCCTCACAGGCATAGAATTCTGAAACTGCCTGTAATTGTTTCAATTGTCATGTCCTTGGATAGATATTAATGGAGACTCACAGCACTGCGCCACGTACTACAAGAAAAGACTTGAGACACTCCAAGGATTGAAGAAACAGCTTAAAGTATTAACTAAAGACCAAACCAAAACAAATTTAGGAAAAAAATACAGACTGACAACATCAAAGTTTCTCTTTTTTATGTATTATTTTCCACTTCTCAACTAACTTTCCCTTTATTTCTTGTTAAATTTTATGAAGTATGCTAGTGTCAATGTTGTACAGAAATTATAGACTATCCTAACTGGACTCTGGAAACTGAAACAGGACAAAATTCCTTAAAGAATGTATAGAAATATGTGACATGGTGGTGTGTCTGCTTATAGATATTTTAGCTACATGGCAGTGTCCATTTTTATTTTTGTGGTTGTTTTTAATCAAAAAGTGTAATAGGACAACAAGGGAAGTACATGTTTTATTGGGTGATTAACGTGAATGACACCTCATTTCTAGAATATTATCGTGTAATTCCAAAGGGGAAATATTGATAAAAGTGCTCCTTAGTCTCTGAAAACTGTAACTTCGGATGGTGTTAGTTAATTCCTGGTCCAACACCTTTACAGCATTCGTTTTATATTTATGTGTATGGAAGGGAAGCAAGGAGAAATAGTGACGGTAGGAACGCTTCTAGACGGTCCTCTCTGCCTTCCTGTAGCAACAGATGGCTTTCCAGAGCTCTAAACCTCCGTCTGTGGTGGTGAGTTTATGACACTGATAGGTTTTGTAGAGTGGCTGAGACAATTTATCTTCCTGGAATCTTAAAATTATAAATTTATTTGGACTTTGTTACTAAGGTCTGTTTGTCTCTGTAATTATGTCCCACTGCCACTTCCATTGCTTTCCAAATGCTACACAGTAATTCCTTGTTAAGCCTGAGAGAAACTAATGTAACTATCACAGGTGTCAAAAATCCACAAATAACTGTATTTATCACAGCCTGAAGACAACTCTACTTGAATAAGCAGCAGCCTTGATCAGCTCTTATGAGGATATATTCATGTTTTTTGATACAAGGCATGTGATGCATTGCAGTTGATCTAAACTTGAAGGATATTTAGAAATAAAAGATATCATGCAACATTCTGGGCAGTAATAAAATAAATTATGTTAACTTCGACTTCAAAAAGTACTTCTCGAAATATAACAATAAGGTAATAGTAAATTTGAGGGCTACATTGTCAACATGTTGTGAGT
Organism: Myocastor coypus; assembly: GCA_004027025.1. NCBI lineage: Eukaryota > Metazoa > Chordata > Mammalia > Rodentia > Myocastoridae > Myocastor > Myocastor coypus. Next base: position 61,197 of record PVJA010000987.1, read on the forward strand.
TTCCCATGGCTATTTATTTATCTGGGCAATAATAGAATATCTATGGCTCTAGAGATTTATCTAGACGCTTTGCTAAAAAGTACAAAAACTCTGTGTGTTATCAGATTTTTCATTATTCGTGGAAACACCCTCAGTTGCTTTGTTTTAACAGAGCTTGAGGACATGCTGAGTAATTTCTTAAAGGATATTCCTGATTCTTCAACTTAACTTGCTGAACAATATTAGGAAAATACACTTCTGGGAGTCTCCGGGTGGGATATTTCTGAGGGCAGACATGAACTTGGAGGCTACCTCTGATCTCTGGAGCCCTTTTCTTCTGCATTCTTTAACAGTGCTCTGCTTCCTGCCCACAGTGAAGTAAGAACTTTGTCTCATACTCATCTGCCATGATTTTGCTACCTTGGAACCGGACAATCACCAACTGGATCCTCAGAAACAGTGAGGATAAATGCAAATCGGCTGAGTTGTCCCAGCAACAGAAAAACTGACGAATAGAATGGTCCATTTGCTTTTCACAGATTTTGAAACTTGTCCCAGCAATGCTTGCAGGGACTATCATCCCCTCTTCTTTCTTTACTTCATCATATTCAACTCGCAATTTCTTTTCAAACCTTTGACTCATGTAATTACATCCAAAAGAACGTTTTCACATCCTAAGGAAAGGTCAGGTTACCTGCACCACTGCTGAATGCCTATGGTTTCTATTACTTTTTAGCTCTTATGTCCTGTAATTGTTGTTTCCACTGAACTTTATGACGAATGAACTCTTTACCTCTTTATCTAGCAGAGCCACTAGCACCTGGCAGATATTTAATCAGTGCTCAGACGATAGTAAAGTGAAGAAGTTACCTAAATGTCTTTTTCATCAGTGGTCCTGATTAAATGATTTTGTATTGTTTTCTGTCAAGTGAGAATTATCACATTTTCTTTGCACTCTCCTTTATTTAGTATTGCAAAGACCAATCAGTGTTTTAAAATGCTACATTATTGAACGTGACCTCATATCATTGTTTAATTTGCATTAATCAATCCAATACACTTGCAAGGCAAACCTCAGTGGAATGAAAGTTTGGACAGAAATTCAAGGAAGGAAAGATAATAAGTGGTCATGAAATAAATAGAGCAGAATTTTGGAATTGATGGAAGTTGAGTTGTGTAAAACAATCTAATCATCTAGTGTTCATGGACTAATGACTTCAAAATATGATGTGACTAAGCATTCATATCATATAATTTTGCATCTATGGTGCTTATGGTAATGGATCAGAAAGTGGAAATAGGCACAGTACTTCAAAACTAGAACGTTAGGAGCATTTCTGTAGGAATACTGTCCAAATGAATGAGGACAATGGAATACTCATGTCTGACAAAACAAAATAAAAAAGTGGGATATAAATAATGAACCATTTTGTAGTGAAATGTGTGTGTGTGTGTGTGTGTGTGTGTGTGTGTGTGTACAAGTAGGATAGATATGCAACTATTTTTTCTTAGTTCAATGAGATGAAAGTTTGTATGAATATTGTTTAGAAAAGATATCATGTCTGCATCTTTTTCTCTGAATAAGTACAATGTGTTCATTATTCTAACTGTCCCACTAATCTGTTTTGGAACTGTTTCATTGCCATTTTATCTTTTTTCTCACTAAAATGAAGAAAAAACTTTGTAAAAAGAAGTAGAATGCACCACAAGCTCTAAGTTTTAAGAAGAAATGTGAGGCTTACAAAAATAGTTTTGACAAATAATGAATTAAGTCGATTGATTTGGTCACTATGATTCTTTCTGTGAAGGGTATATAAAGTACACAGAATCTAAAGAGATAGTGTACCTTCTCTACTCTAAAAAATGTATTTGGGACGATTGAACTATATTGAGTTATTTTGCTGAATTAATACATCTAAAATATTTGAATGGCAATTGAACAGCCATCTCTGACAAAACAAAATGGAAAGGACGACATAAATGAAGGGCTGATTTTAGTGAAAAAAAAATATTTGGATAAATATAAAGCTACTTTCTCTGTTCAGTGAAAACAAAGGTTCATACTAATAGTGTTCTCACAGGATGTCGTGTCTGCATCTTGTACTCTGAGTGGCTGCTGCAGGGAAAACAATGTGCACTGCATTGATTCTAGGGACTGTCCTACTGACCTGTTTTGAAACTGTCATGTTGCTATTTCTTTCTCATTAAAATTAATAAAATAAAAAATAAGATTAAACATGGACAAATGTATTTGGTACAGGATTTACTTACCTTTTGATAAGCTGTAAAAGTGAAATTTTATTATAATCATATGGTTGCATATCCTATGTACCACAATGATATTTTTGGAAATATAAGTAACATAGTAATACAAATAAAGA
>PVJA010000987.1:63656-131165 GCA_004027025.1 Myocastor coypus
TTTTTTTTTTTTTTTTTTTTTTTTTTGGTTTTTTTTTTAGTTTTTTTGAGACAGGGTCTTGCTATACAGTTCAGGCTGGTCTTGAGCTCACTTTTTTAGCCCAGTAAGGTCTCAAACTCACATTAATCCTTCTGGCTCAGCCTCCCAAGTGCTGGGATTACAGGCGTGCACCACTACACCACGTATCATATGCAAGTTTAACCAGTAAAAAGCACAATGTAGTACATCATGAAGTGAGAGAATACTAACCGTATTGGAGGTGATTTCTGCCCTGGGGAACAGGAAGGTGGAGGGGATGACGTTATTGTTTACAGGGAGTGTCTCCCTCCTCAAGGACACCCAGGTGATTTCCTTCAAGAGATCATCAGCTCCAGCATCAATTTTTTCAAGTTTGTCTAATGTCACATGTATTTTTCTCCCTGTGATGTATAACTTTCTGGAAATAAGGCCACATTACCGTTTTTCAGATTCAACGCTGCGCATCACGGTGATGGTCAGGTAGTGTTTCTCAAAGAAATCTTGGCACTCATTCCATTTTTCCATAAAGATTTTACCATGTCACCTCTGACCTCCTCCCTGTTTTCCAGTTCTTCAGCGGATATTCCAGAAGTGCTTTCTGAGACTTACTGTGGGGTTCTGAAAGTTCTTCCATCTTCAGTTCCTCAGTACAGTCCTCAACCAGCTCCTCTGTGTCTGTACCACTGACATCCAAATCCATTCTTTTGCCCATAGCCACAATCTCTTCCACTATCTGTGTGTCAGACCCTTTGAAATTAAATTCAGTGACATATTTTGGCCACAATTTCCTCTAGACTGAGTTTAAAATGTGGCATATGTGATATTTCCAGGTTTTGTTAATAAGGCTGATGCTGTGGAGAACATGGAAATGCTTCTTGCAAAACCTCTTTCAGGAGACACAATGGCTCTTCAGTGACAGTGAAACACCTGATGAGGAATGCCTTTCTTGACTGCTTGCTAGTCGATGGGCCACAGAAGAGGTGTGTCGTGTTTTGCAGAACTTGAACTGTAGAAGCCTCCATATCATCCACCACACCTGGAGGATGTACTTTCCTTCAGAAGAAGGCGTTTTTCAGGCAGTTTGTTGACAGATATTTTTCAACAGTGGGTGTGAACACCTCATGCAGCTATTGTAGAAACAATTACCTATGTCCTGAGGTTTCTCACTGGAACTTTATCTCCTCTCGTTCACATTCTCTTCATTAAATGTATAACGACTTTGGGAAAGGCTCACCAGTAGTGCCTTCATTTTTGCATTAGCTCACAGCAGGAGGGTCAATATGTTCTTTAAGGCTTGTGCTTCAGCAATGCTTTTTCCTCCCGCTTGATACAAGTTTTGCTCAGCATCTGCTTCCAGAACAGCCCCGTTTCACTGCAGCTGAATGGTTGGTTATTGAGTAATGCACCCTTTTGCTTCTATGAATTCCTCGATTCTTTCTTGTGTGGTTCTGAAGCAGACTTTGCAACTTGAAGACTCATCATGTCTTGCCTCATTATAGATTGCATTTCTCTTGTGGAATTAGGTTTACATTCACCACTTTTACTGTGGAGGAGTTTTCTGGAAATACATTGCTGTGCAGTTCTGGGCTTTTCCACCTGGTAGCTGCTTTTTATTCAACCGCACTGAACAAATATTGTCCAACTCTTCCAGCATTGTGTCCTCTGCTTGGTTAATATCTTTACTCCTTTGGGAACATCAGGTCCTTTGATGGAGTCTTTATTCTTGAGAACAGTCAAGATTGTCCACTTCTGCATCTTATACTCTGAGGCCAGATCAGCCCCAGGAATACCACACACATATTTTGCTATGATTTCTTTCTTGAGTCCAATGATTATTTTTCTCAAAACCTTACCATTCTTGCTCTGCACTTTCTTGTCTCCTTCACGGTTGCCCTGCACATTCTTGTCACCATCTTTACTGTTTTGCAAATACTGGTCATCTTCATTACAGTTCTACACTTTCTTCTTACCACCTGGCTCATCTGCATCTTCTTTGGAGCTATGTTGGATTGTGCGCAGTACTCTATGCGCAGTACTGCATGTGAGAAAAAAATCAGACAAGAAAGCTTCACACACAGGTGCACAGGTCAGTCTAGCCCCTCAGTCTCCACTTCAGGAAGTCACAGCCACATGTCACAGGCAAGAATGAGGAAGATGGCCACCTTTGGGTCCATTCAGAGAGGAGGGCCTGGGTACTGTTTATCATCCAAAGCAGAATTCATGAACAGAAGCAAAACTGTGCTGAGCATTTCTGCTCATAAACTGAATTGCTCATGAGGAAAAGCATTCATATGTCGAGGTGATACCATATGTTCCAGTGACAACTTTTGATTATCGTGATTGAGTAGTCATTTGAAATAATTAAATATAAGACCTTATATATGCTAAGAAAATTGATGCTTAAGAATAGGATAATATTTTTAGTAATCTTCAGAATAGTATTTTTTTTTCCTAACTTGTCATACAAATGAACCTCTGATAAACTCTCAAACTAAAAATAATTGATGATTTAGGATTATTGTATGTGTATTCACAGACTGGATTTAAAAATTAGAATAATAAAAATATATATATTCCTTTGCTAAAAGAGATTCATTCAACATGGCCTGAATAAAATAATACATAATAAAAATTATGAGCACATTGTCTTTATATTCCAAAATGATTTTTCACTAGATCCATTTCACTTTTGCAAATTGTTGTCATAGAAATTAAAATTAAAGAAAAATCATGAAATTAAACATTAAATTGAAGAGGCAAATATTATGAGTATTGATTTTTGTACTTTAATTAGTGTAATTAAATTCCCATGGAGCATACTTGTATCTTTGGCCATAAAATCCTTATTAACGCTAATTCTTTAAGACATAATATTTAAATACATAGAATACCGAGTAAAAATGTAAGCATGTTTAGCTCTGTTAGGATTTGGCTCTAAATAGCTACTTGGATATAACACAAATCACCTCTGAATTAACCATTGCTAAACAAGGGACAGAAATTGTAAATGTCACTTCTAAAACTTTACAATTACATTAGTTATATTACCTGATGTTGTTTACACTTTTACTAATTAAAATATAATAAGGCACTAAGGGGCAGTTTACTGCACTGTCATACTTAGATCATCATTTTAATGTATCCTGTCAACTAAGCTTCTCATTTTCCACTCTTTATAGAATGGAATTTAACATTATTTGTATTGGCATAAAGAATATTATTGCAAAGTTGTAGTTTTAAACCTTTGTTACTCACATTTTTAACCAATGTCTAACAATGTTGTTACTGTATTTAAAGCAGAATTTAAGCATATTTTAAGTTGTAGTCAATACGAAATTAATGAGATTTTGTCTTTCAAATTATTAAAATCTGCAATATCATTTATACTTAAAATACATATTTCAGATATGAATGTAGGACAGCAACATTTCAGTAGTTTACCAGATATTTAGAGCTAGTGGTTATCAGGGCCTAGTGCAGATTTAACTAAACCAATAAAAAGAGAAGTACAATAATGTTAACTTTTTAAAGAATAAGCTGTCTAGTTTGTTTTTAAAAAAAGAATTTAAATATACAGGGCAATAATAAAAAAGAAAAAAAAAATATGCCAGACATACAGAAATTCAAAACTGTTAGAGTAGATTTATTAACATAAGGCAAACCAATGTTCACAATAAGACATATAACCATGGAAAAAGTGGGCCACTTCCTAAGAGTACAGGAATCATTCATCACTTAGATTCAATAGCCTCCAACATCACAAACTTCACTGGTGGCCCACTGCAATTGCAGAACATTTGACTGTATATGTACGTGCTTCCTCTTAGTCCAAAGAGAAGTATATTCTTTTCTTTTTTTTTTTTTCTAAGCAACATCAATAGGGAGGTGGGTATTGCCCACACACTGTACTCTGTAGAACGATTGTGAGGACAATATGCAATATGTCAACTTTCAAAGAAAAGAAAGGGGAACTGAAAAAAATAATAATAATGTTGATTTAGAAGGGTTAATGTTTAATTGTTTGATCAAGCTTATATACCTATATGTATTAATCTAAACTGATCTGATGATGAAAATATGTAATATAACTCGTGTTAAATTTAAACAATAAAAAGAAAAAAAAAAGAATTCCTAATGAACAAATTTGTCTAAGTATCTAATAACTGAACCTCAGATAGATGGCAGAACCAAACTGATATAGATTCTGAAGCTAAATTAAAATTACAAGAGGTTTAATATTACAAAACAGGGTTTCATTTTTTAAATGATATTGTATCAATGCAACTATAATGTTAATTTGGTAAGAATATTTATTTTACATGCAATGGTACCATTCATTTACACCGCTACTTATTTTGTTCAGAGATAAAAGCAATGTGTTTACCCCTTAGTAATTTTACAGCACCCTTTACCAAAATTTATTTGTATAAATTCGTTTTATACTAATGCATAATACTATGCATTACATAGCATACTCTTTGCATACTCGTGCCTGAATTCCTTTCCTTTAATTTTTTTTTCTAAAGTGTCAATTTTAAAGCATTCTCTCTGTATTCTTATTCATGAATTGATTGTTTTTATTTTATATTTAATTACTTCTTGTGTGAGTAATAGAACAACAGTATTTGTTATGCATGAATTTTAATGACAAAATTTATGTATCAAATTACCTATTGTATTTTATTTTTTGCTATTGAATTTGTCTCCGTCAATATACTAGTTGTTAGGGGTAGGTGAGAACATCAAGCATGTATAATTTAAGATATAGTATGAGAGAATATTAATTGATGTTCAAAAAATAAATGAGATTCTCTTGAACTTAGAAAAATGAATCATGTAATCATTAAGCAACATAATTATGCAGAATAATACAATGAGAATTATTAAAATGAAATTATTAAAGATTTGTTGAAGAAACTAAAATTATGACTCAGAATTTTTACAGTCAATGAATGCAACCATCTGTAAACACAACAGTTGTTGCTAGCATTATATGAGGAACTGATCATTTTTTATCATTTTATATTGTAAGACTAATTCATTTTGACAGTGAAAATGAACCTTACTTAAATGGATTTCTTAGTTATAGATATATCAGGTAGGACACATTCTTGCCTGAATAACAATGAAAACAACACTTGATTAGTTAAAAAAAAAACATAGCATAAATAATGGTAGGCCACTCAACTTTATTTTGTTCTTAAAAGATATTTATAAACTGTATTTTTTAATATTTTATCATCTTTACTCATTTATGTTTCACAGAAGAAAGGTAACAACAGTTACACTGACATCTCTCATTATACAAACTGATTATTTTTAAATGTTTAATAGATGTTATAACTATAAATTCATTTTGAACACTGTAGTGTAAAACAGGAATAAAATATCAATTATAACAAAGCCCCACTAAAATATTTAATATCTGATTTGAAAACCTAAAATAGCTGGTATGTTTTAATGAAATTCAGAGATAAATTTGTTGGTAGAAATTATAATAGGAGACAGAAATACTCTACGACAACCCCTAGGCTTTGTGCTTTAATAAATTATCTCATTAAAGTCTCATAATGAATTCTTGAAGGATATATCAGTTCCCATTTCATATATGAAGCGAAGTACTGAAAAGAATGAGGCAACTTGCACAAAATCACATTCATTTTTTCCTAGAATAATTTTCATGTATGTTCATTACACTTTTATCTTTTGTAAGAAGCAAAGAAAGATTACATAAATGAGAGCTTGGAAACTGCAGGTATAAGTAATCACAAATCCAGCTACCAAGGAAGGACTACTAGAGCACAGGACTACTAGAGCACAGAATATAACCATGAATGCATGCTTCATAGCAAACTGCGACTTTTGTGGTAGAATTTCCTCCAAGCTTTCACCTTACTCATGAATAAGTGGTAGAGGAAAATAGACATTATTCTTTGGTTTGACTCTGGAAGCAACTTCTCATGAAAAAGAATGCATAGTTTTCAGCCTTGTTTAATTGTACGCTATGAAGAACCAATTTTGTAGGTCATCTTTGTGTATCTTGTAAATATATACATAATGAATACAAAGATAAAAGTTCATTATATTTTCTTAGCCTTTGCCTTATGACATGATCCTATATCATTGTATTCTAGACTATTCAGGGTTGGACATACAGGGCTACATGGGAACAGAAAAATTCTCAGTTCTCTTTAGCAAGATTTCATCATTAAGCTGAGAAATCTGATGATCATGAATTTTAATGACAGCTGTAAAACCTCTTCATTGAAAATGGAATATAGCTTCCTTTTCGCTCCATCTTTCTAATGCATGATTATAAATATATAACATATATTTAATAAACTACACACTTAAACATACACAAATATATTTATTCTAAAAAAAAAAGAAAGGAAAAGAAAATACAGGCTGTAGTTAATTACCTATGTAAAGAATGGACTTAGGAGCCTCAAAAAACTAGTTGGACTACTGTTTCACCTTCAAAAATATCTGTATATCTAGTGTGTAAATTCTAAGTTCTTCTTTTAGTACATATTTATTCCCCTATAGGATGGAAAATAAGTCTGATTTTATAGTTTTCTCTGAACATAATACATGCTATATAAAACATCCTAAAATAATGAATTGAAAGTAATTTCTTTCTTCCTTTTCTCATTAGTGTTTTTTTTTTTTTTTTTTTTTTTTTTTTGGTAGGGGATATGTATTTAGTGCAGGGTCTACAGGGTCTCACTACATAGATCAGACTCGTGATCCTCCTGTTTTCAACCTTCCAAGCGCAGAGATAATAAGTGCACCACCTCAACCATGCCCAGTCTCAATCGCCATCTCAGCTTACCACAGGGCCGGGGCTGGCAGGGCACAGCAGGGATCAAACACTGGCCCCTTGTCTGCTTGAGAGGCTATAGTCCACTGAGCTATTCAGCCATCTCCTCACTAGTTTTAAATTGCTAACTGTCTTAGTTACTTTTCTCTCATTGCTGAGACAAATACCCGACATTCAAATTGAAGGAGGGAAAGGTTTATTTAGCTCACAGTTACTGAAGGTTTCAGTCTACATTCCACTGGCCCAAGGCTGCATGGAACAGAGCAGAGAGCATCCAGTTTATGGCGATGGAACAGCAACAATCCCAACAGAGGCAATCGAACAATCAGGGCAGCAGATAGCAATAGCTTGAGTCTGTCTTTCTGTCTCTCTTTATATTACATTCAGGCTCTCCGCATCAGCCTATCCACCTTAGGCTACACCCATAATCCCAGAAGTACTTAAAACACATAATTCCAGGAATAATGGATCAAGTCTCAAACTCTAGATCAGTCGTAAATCACATAATCCCAGTGACTCAAGAGTCAAGTCTCAATCTATAGAAGTCCCCGTCCCATGACTGCATGAGGCTTTGGGGAGACAACAGGACATAAACCATAACACTAAATATGTAATATCCCCTAGCAACTTTAAAAGTCTTTCATCATTATAAATCACAAGCAAGCTAGAAATAAATGGGCAATTAATTTGATTTTGGATGGGTGTACATGATATATACATGTCTTGATACATGATGTATATATGTTCTTAATATATCCATTTCTGAGATGCGTGTGTGTACATAAAGCTTTGTTAAAATATTTACCTCAAAATAGTAAAGAAAGTTCTAAAGAATTTTCACCTACCTGTTTAAAGCACATGGTATCTGAATTACCAATGATTTTATAACAATCATGTGATTAATGCAGACTTAATCATTGATACATTTAAAATATACTCATAGACTTTGACTACCAAACATTTTTATGCTTAAATTATTTCATGATGTACTCATAATCTTTGCTTTATCTTAACCATTGCATCTATTTCCAGTAAGATGGTCTCTTTAACAACGTGATAGCTGGAAAGAAATCATGTTTGGTTGTAGAAATGGTGATTACTAGGTTTCTGCTCCAAAACGTGGGAAGGCTTTGTCAGAGGTGGTGGTCCTTTCGTCTGTAGCAGCTAGATGTGTAACCTTTTATGTGACAGCTGGTCAAAACAGAGCAGTGAACCAAAACAAAACAAGATAATATGTAATACTTGTTGAATGACAGGTATCAATATTTATGAAGAATAACAAATTCATCAAATGAAATACGACATAAAATAATCATTGATATTGCACAGAGTTCAATGGTACGTTTTAAAACATGTTATTATGGAGCCTGATGTCGTTATTTGAAGAAAATTACTTGTTGCAATTTCAGTTTCAAAAGCTTATCTGGGATTGAATTTTAGAGTTTTGAGGTATATTGACTATCTTCTTTTAATTCCGCAAGTCCAATTCATTCCAAATAATAGGTTTCACTGATGGAAACTCATTTTCTTATTTCATACATGTGCAATGTAATAACACTTGAAACCAAGATCGGGTATTCATAAATCAATATTTTCAACTATAAATGTCATTTCCCCTACAGGTTTTGCTACTTTTGATTTAAGAGTGGTCACGGTTCAAAGTAGAGGTTTATTTCTTAGAGAAGCAGTTTATCAGTGGCAAAATATCATTTAGGTTGGAGTCAGCAAATTATTGCCCCTGTAGGTATATGTACGTTAAAAATAATTTCATTAATACTGAAAGTATAGGTAAAGTCAAGAGTAGTTATGATGAATTTGAGACAATAAATGAGAAAACTTACAATAAGCAGGTATTTTAATGGTATGGTAGTATCAGTTACTTTCGCATTTCTGTTTTTGTTTTATTTTATTTATTTATTTATTTATTTATTTTTTTGTATTTAGTACAGGGTCTACAGGGTCTCACTACATAAATCCAACTTGTTTTCCTCTTTTCGGCCTCCCAAGCACTGGGATTACAGGAGCTTGCCACCATGCCCAGTCTCAATTGCTGTCTCAGTGCAACCCAAGGGTGGGGTGGGCACAGCACATCCAGGATCCAGCCCTGGCCTCTGTGCTCTGCCTAAGCCAACTCTTTAGTTCATTGAGCTGGCCTACATTTGCATTTCTAAATATTTGAAATATAATGTAAGCTTTTTTTTTTTGTTGCTTGCAGACCTTTCAAATATTTTAATTTCTTTCCATATCCTTATAATAAAATCATTACACAGAAGTAAGGGTAACGACACTTTAGAAAAGGATTAACAAATTTAATTAACAAAGTTAAAAGGCTTAACAAACGCTCAGTGGACTAAGGTCATACCTAGTAAGTACAGGGACCTAAGTTTGATCCCAGGTACTATGTGCCATACTAGCGCAGTCAGGAAGGATGCTGGGCCAGCCACAGAGACCAGGCTGTGATGCACACCTGTAATGCCAGTGCCTGGGAGGCTGATGGAGGATTACTATGTGTCTAAGCTGCGTGTTGAGAGCCTGTACCAGATACGCTAAATAAATAAATAAATAAATAAATAAATAAATAAATAAATATCTCATCTTGCCTAAGAAATCTCAATGAAAGTGTTAAAACATTCAACTGTACAATATGGAGACTCACGGATTATAAAGCAAGTTAGCTGGTGCTCTGAAAAACATTCATGACTTAATTTCTATTATATCTGACCATAGAGTTACAAGTGATTTACTTAGGTCTTCATGTGAGTTTGTCCATAGTTACAGTCTATGTCCTTTGGAGAAAAAAATGACAGGGGACAGAAATGCAGTACTCTGCTGCCCTTAGCCCAAAATGGGCTGAAAACTGCCTAGAACTGAGACATTCTGGGAGATGTGGCCATCAATATTAAAACTAGGAATGCTCCTAACAAAGTGAAATAAGCCAGTTACTCCTGAATCGTTAATATCATTTCTTTTTGTTTACTTGTAGTAGAAAAGGGGATAAAGATGCAAGTGGGCAAAAATGGCATTCCTGTTCAGACAGAGGCTGCCACTGTCATTGTCACTCCTAATGCAGGCCCACAAACAGGAATCTAAGCCTCACCAGTAATCCTCTGTACTGTATGCAAGATCCTCAACCTTCAGCACCAGAACTTTACTAGGAATGTACAACAACAGAGGACTGTGTTGCTTTCTAACCCCACCCAAAACCAATGCTCTACTTCAATGATAAAAGCAATGACATAAAACATTTGTGTTTTAAATTCGGTTTCCACCAAAATAGTTACTCAAACCAAGAATGTAGAGCAGTGTGAAGAGCCCTTTAAGCTAGAGTGATAGTGAAACATTATTCAGATATAATTTTCACATTATACTCCATTGATAGGTGAAGCATTATTTGGATAAGAATATTTTCAAATTTATTACATAAGTAACCTCAAAGATGAGAATAAAAAAAGTATCTAAAAATAAGAATTAAAATATAAAAGATTTCTGCTTCACAGATGATTTAAGATGACTTGCAATGAATATAAAGAAAGCTCTAAGGGCTAGCCTTAGGTAAACTCAAATTTGACTATAAAGTACTCTTTTTCCACTATTTGACATTGAAATAGTGATGTATTTTAAAGATAAATTTAAGGAAAAAGTGAAAGACTATTCTTTTGAAATGAAAATAATTATTTCATGGATAAATTAAAGAATAGATAGACAGACAGACAGACAGACAGATAATTTCAGGAGGCCAGGGATATAGCACAGCAGCATAAGCATGTGTCTACTAACCACAAGGTCCTGAGTCTGACCCTCAGCACCACCAAAAATTAAATATAAAGAAAAAATAGACACATAGATAAATATCTCATGTTCATAGATATGAACAACCAAATTTTATGTCAATAGTACTAGCCAAAGTAATCTATGGTATCAATACAGTTCTCATTGAAATTGCCACATAATTCTTTGCAAAATTACAAAAATGTATATTAAGTTCAAATAGGATCACAAAGACCTTAAACACTCAAATAATCCTGATAAAAAATGAAATCAGAGAACTCTACTTGCTGAATTCAAAATTTACTTCAAAATTAATATACAGTAATTATACATACATATATAATATATATGTATAATGTATATATGTATCATATATACATGTCTATATATGTATAATATATGTAGATATAATGGTTACATCAGTGCAATAAAAAGCATAAGAAATTCATATATATCTTATATAAAGTCATATATGTCATTAGATCACATATTATTTACATATATGTATATTTAGATGTACATATAAAAGGTCAGAAAAATATTGAATGAATCTTTTTTTAATCCATGTTATTGAGAAAAAAGATAAGATAGCAGTGAAACAGTTTCACAACGGGTTAGTAGGATGGGTACAACAATTAATACATTGCATATTGTTGTCTTCGCAGTAGTTGTTCAGAGCAAGCTGCAGACACGATATCTTGTTCAAACAATAATAGCACAAACCTTTCTTCTCAATGAAAAGTAAAGAGAAAGTAGCTGTATGTGTATCCTAGCTTGTGTATACTTACACATTATTTTTCTTCTTTTTCATTTTTTTTACAATGATGTTATTTACACTCTTTGAAGTTAGTAACATGTGCCACTAGATTTCCTAGAGATCAGACAGGATGTTCATTTCAGGAGTGAGGTAGCCTCTTTGTTTTAGGCTCTGAGCCTAGTCCCACCTACACATATTTGACTGATTTCCTAGCTTTGTGGATCTCAGTATATCTCCCTTTTTCATTTTTTTTGGTCAGAGATGGATGCTCCATTGCAGTTAGAGAAGATATATTTAGAGAACTCTTTAAAGGACCTTTTCATATTTTAAGCCAGTCCAAAAACTGTAGATACTTGAATTCAGCAAAATAACCCAACATAGTCCAATAGTTCATAATAGTGGTGGGTGATTAGCACAACTGGCCATTGTCAGAAGTTGTTTACTTAAACCTTTTACTGCTCAGCATATTAATATGGCATTACATTTTATAACTCGTGTTTAGATTTTTGATCTGGATGGTCAAAACCAAGTTAAAGCAAGACCTGTATAACTAAAAATGTAACTGTTGTATCAGACAAGGTTAGTCAAATTCCCTCAGGATTTTACCTGGAACCATACACAGCACCTTATACATCTTTTATGTCAGCCATCTGGACGAGACACGGCCATTGTTTGACCAATTTGTTCTCTGCAAAAGCCTGAGAGAATTTTTTTCTTGCTAAGTGACAATCCTTAGGCACACTATACATTGTTGATCACTTTCCTCTGTAGCCCCATAACCTCTGTGATCAAAAAATTTGGGATACTACTTAGTTACAGGATGTCATAGCAGAGGTTCTCTTATGTCCTGTGTCCTCAATAACCTTGAAAGGCTAGTGCCAAAATATTGCCTATCTTTGTAGTCCCTCTGTTTCTCTGATTTTTAGTATATCAACTGTAGTTGTTAAGCATACAGAATAGAAGCTTAATGATATCAGTACCCCATACTAGAGGCAGGTAATCATCTCTATCTGTCTGAATATCAAAAGTCTTAGACATAAAATGGAACTGCTGTTTTCTAACAACTATGGATATTCTAAAATATAAATCCCTATGGAATGTGAAAAAAAATTACGCATTTTTACACTGAAATTTAGAAAATAAACCATATGCAACATTTGAGTAGGGCAATCCTATTACTTTTTTGTTTGTCTCTTGTTTTCTTTTATTACTTAAAAACATTTACTTTAGAGAGTATAACAATAATTCATAAAATATTAGAAGCAGAATGCATTTAGAAGATCAAAAAAGGCAGGTGTTTCAAACATAGTCTTAATATTACACATTGCTATCCTCAAGGTAGTTGCTTAGTTCATAGATATTAGCATATGGAGTTGGTCATGGTGAGAATTCTACCCATTAACTGTTATTTTTAGAAACCTGATGGAAATTCTTAGGACCACCGCCTTAACTACCTTCTTTGTATAAATGTATGGTTTTGCCCTTCCCGTATTTCCTAACTTTCGTCCCTGCTCTCTCTTTGTTGTTTAATATTTAAGTTCTCACTTTCTATTTAACTGTTATACCTTTCATTTTTTATTTCCTCTTTTGAGTTCTTACACTAGGGAGTCAATATGACATTTACACATGTGTATCTGGTTTATTACACTTATGTGTATAGCTTCAACTTATGTCTACTTACCTGCAAGGGATTTAAGTTTATTTTCCTTTACACCTCAGTAATACTTCACTGTATAAAAACATCGCATCCTTTTTATCCATTTCTCAGGTGATGGGCATTTTATTTGTTTCCAAGATTTGCCTATCAAAAATTGTGCTACTATAAATCTACAAATGTAGACACACACATATCACTATGATATGATGTTTTCAGTTGTTTTGGGAAAATTCCCAGTAGCGGGATAGCTAGATTGAATGGAATCTCCAGCCCTAGTTTTTTGTGGAGTCTCCACACTCGTTTCCACAATGGTTACACCAGTCTGCATTCCCACCAGTAGTGGAGAAGATTTTCTTTTTTCCACAGCCTCTCCAACATTTGCTATTGGTTGATTTCTTTATGATAGCCATTACTTCTGTGGTGAATTGGCATCTCAATGTTGTTTTAATTTGTATTTCATGAATCAATAGTGAAGTGGAGCATTTTTTCATGTATTTATTTGCATCTTGTTGTTCTTCTGAGAAGTGTGAATTCATCTCAGAAACCCATTTTTGGATTGGGCCTTTGAATTTTATGGCCTTAATGTATTTTTGTTCTCTATAAATTCTAGAAAGAAGACCCTTTTTGAGTGCTTATTAGTTAAAATGAAAGATAGTCTTTTATAAAATAATAGTAATTAAACTAGGTACTACGTAGGAAAGAAAGACACAGACTTCTTAAGCTGTAACATATTTAAAACAAATTGAAAGGGGAATCAAAACACTAAACGTAATGAAAACTAAAATATTTGAAAATATTTGGGAAAACCTTCATTATATTAGATGTGGCACAATGGTGCTTTAGATAAAAACAAAAGATACAAGCAACAGAAATTAATAAATTAATTGTATTTCTCAATTAAGCACATTTTTGCACTCAAGGACACTATATGGAGAACAAAACACGGCCCTTCAAATGAGAGAACATTTGCAAACTATCATTTGCTATGGAATTAATATCCATAATTGTGTATATATTTCAAAAAGTCCTATAACAAACAATACAATTCAAAATGGTCAAGGTACTAAAGTAGACATTTTTCCAAACAATACATGAGTGGTCAATAAACTCTTTATTATTTATCACTCAGAAAGTACAAATTGAAACCACAAAGAGGTAGTGAAAACATACAAGGATTTATGTAGTTGATAAATAATGAAATCTAAAAACTGTGACCAAGAATGTAGAGAATTGAGAGCCAGGGTTTTTATTTTTATTTTTCCTTTTTTTTTTTTAATTTATGTTTTGGAGCAGTGTCTCGCTATGCAGTCCAGAATTGTGGTGACCCTCTTCCTGGTTTCATCCTCCTCCATGTCGATATTATAGGTGTGTATCACCATACCCTAACTCTTTCACCAGCTCAGCATGCCCCTGGCGTATGGGGATGGGGTGCAGTGTGACATTCAGGACCAGGGATCAAACCCTGGTCCCTGTGCTTGCCAAAGCAGGCACTTAGCCTGCTGAGCTATCGCACCAGCCCTGAGAACCAATTCTGAAAAATTTTCTGGATGCAAGCATCCTGATATGTGCTCACAAAGATCTAGATCTTAAAGTACAATCACAGACATAGCATTTTGATGAGCTTAAAAGATGACACAGGCCCGGCGGGGTAGCTCAGTGGTCTAAAGCGCCTGCTTAGGAAAGCTTGGGCGGCTTCAGGGACCTCGGTTCGATCCCCGGCACCACATGCTGTGCCAGCCCTACCCTCGGGGCGAGCTGAGCCGGCCATAAAAATAAGTGAATAAACAAACAAAGGTTCTGAAACAAGAAAAAAATAAAATAAAATAAAATAAATTCTTTAAAAAAAAAGGACACAAAAACATAGATGAGGTTATTGCAGTATAGAATAGCATACTGAATTGCAGTTTACTTTTGTATAAATACAAGGAATAAAGTTTATGACAATAAAATTATACTAAATATGCAAATAGTATATACTACATAATTTATTATCTTTATCAATTATCATATACTGAGTATAATTGAATATAATATACATTTATGACTGGAAGCACAGACATTTTTATGTATTTAGTGCAAGGTCTACAGGGTCTACAGGGTCTCACTATGTAGATCAAACTCTTAGAGATTCTCCTATTTACAGCCTCCCAAGTGCTGGGATTATAGATGGGTGCCAGCACATCTGGTCTCAATCAGTGACTCAGTGCACACCAGGGGTAAGACCAGAACAGCAGGCTGGGGATTGAACCTTGGCCACTGTGCATGCACATAATGTCAGGTCTAGGAAAACTGAGACAGGAAGATCACCACTAGTCTGAGCTGCATAGTGAGACCCTGCACCAAATAAATAAAAAATAGATAAACAAAGATCTTTTAAAAATTTCAACTAGATACCACAGTTTGTGGAAGTCTTTGACACACAGGCCTATTTGTGGTAACAAAAACAAGAAAGTTAACAAGTATGAGAGAGATGTGAAGGGTTGGCCAAATAGCTTAGCAGATTAAGTGCCTGCAAGTAGGCGCAGGGGCCAGCTGTTCAATCCCAGGGCCTGCTGTGCTGGCACCGCCCCCCAGGGCACATAGACATGGCAATTGACAGTGGGCATGGTGTTAAACACCTGTAATACCAGCTCTTGGGAGGCTGTAAACAGGTAGAGCACTATGAGTCTGAACTAGTAGTGAGACCCTGAAGACTCCATATAGACCCTCCCCTAAAAACTACGAGAGAGAGAGAGAGAGAGAGAGAGAGAGAGAGAGAGAGAAACACAGAGAGAGAGAAACACAGAGAGAGAGAGAGAAACACAGAGAGAAACACACACACACACACAGAGAAACACACACAGAGAGAGAGAGAGAGAGAGAGAGAGAGAGAGAGAGAGAAATGAGAAAAGCTTACATATTTTTATTTTTGCACTAGGAATCAAACTTAGGACCTTGCACTTGCCAGGCAGGCATTGTGAACCAGCCCAACACAGACATTTTTAATATGCCAGTATCACTGCAAACAGTTGAGTAATTATTATACCATGAAGTTACCACTATTAGAGCAAAAGTAGGTGACAGGAATTTACCTCCATTCTACTCTTACGGGAACACCGTCAGATATGTGAGCCTGTTGGCAGCAATGTGATGCAGCATTCTCTTGTAACTATGCTTGCTTTTGCAATAATGTGTAGCAATTTAAATACCCTCCTTCTGTATGTGAATGTATTTATTACATTAGCTATAATCACTTTTATATCATTTTAAAGTTAATTTCAGTAAATTTCATAATGTCATAAAATTTTTACATCTAAAAAATTACGAAGACATACTTACAAATTTATAGCATGTTATTTATACATAATTTATAACATATAGGTAATTTAAACTTTTTAGTTACAATAAATTGACGCAAAGTGAATAATCATTGATATGCATATAATTTCTAAGTAAAGCTGCATGGCAGATCAATATTTTAGTATAAATTTAAGTATATTCATATTGATTTTTATTTTCATAGATTTTATAGTGCTATATAGTAACTGAATTAGTTACTATAAATATTCACACTTGTTCATTAAAATTTAAATCAGATTTGTAGAGGTATAAATGTGTACTAGGAATATTTGTAGCTTGCTAATGTGATAAATTCTCTAATTAGAAAGAGAATTTTAGGTGCACTATTTCTCATTTGCTTGTAAAATATAATTTGTGTTAAAAATACAAATGTAATTAACATTAATTACATAACTGGAAAGACCACTTAAAAATTACAGATAAAGCTTTTTTCATGTGGCTAGCAATAATTTCATCCAACAAGTGAAAATTTGTGACATAAACATATTAACGTGAAACCTTTGAGGCGGTGTAGCGATTATATAGAGTTTAAGGGAAATCACTGTATTGCCTTCAATAGATTATCATCAAGGGGAACGTCAATCAGATTCTCATGACATTGTTAGCCATTGTAGTCCAACAGAGAATTTTTCTCTTTGCATTTGATATGACTAGATGTTGTAGTAACTTAAACACAAATGTAATCTTTATGATCTGAAGATAAATTCTTTAAGACTGTCATGTGAGTCTTCAGAAAGCCAAACATTGTTTTATGGAAAAAAATCATTAAAAGAACTTATCTTTTGTCACACCGGTCTTTCAAGTTGCCCTTTTTTAAGCAAGTGTTAACTGAAGTCAAGTTTCCTAGCTTATTTTATGTCAGAAGAAAGATCCTCTGTGCAAAGAGCAGTTTATTTAGGAAAAACTTAGCAGAGTAAGTACTAATTATATAAGACAAAAACTGAACAAAAGAGAGCTATGAATATCTTTTAAAATATTAGTTCATTATTTGATATTCTAATCTTTTATGAGTATAGGGGAAGCATTTACTTCTTTTTCTGTCCAAACCTCACCTTTGCAGTCACTGTTACTGTGAATCTGATTTCCATATGCCAGTGAGGTTTATGAAACAAATACTGTCACTGAGACTTATATTTCATGTTACATATAAAAATATCTTAACACTGTTTGACCAAAACATTTATGAAATAAAAGTTATATGTGAGAATGATTCATTATTTAATTTCAGTTATGATGTTCTACAATTAAAAGACCATGATTTGGTCTATAGTACTCAATATCCACAATGTACTCCCAGTAAAGTGGTCTGATGCATAAATTATAGAGGCCCGAGATTCACCAATCCAAAGAAACATCAGGGATTGGCATCCCTGGAACCCGTAAAAATTTAAGAGATATTGAAAACAAATATTCACTGAAATGTATAATATCTATAGGCAAAATCTGATGAAGAATTTTTAGCTTGACTTCTAGTCAGTTAATAGGACACATACAGGATGCCCCTAAAAGTCAAATTCAATTTTGTGATTGTTTTAACATCTCAAGTGGGATAAAATTAATGTAAACATGAATTTATGTAAGATGAAAGTGCACTGGCTTTAGAATAATTATGCAAATGTCACTGCAGTCTAAATTGTAGCATTTTCACCATCCACAAAGCAACCCCTGTCCAACATTAGTTGATTTTCATCTTTCCATCTACAGTACTAAACAACTATTAATTTATTTTCTGTATGAATAAATGTGCCAATCTTGAAAATCTCATATAAAATGGCATCATAATCATTGTGGACTTTTGTAACTGAGATATTTCACTTCGTATGCCATCTTCAAGGTTAATTAATATTCTGGTGTATATTAGTGTCTTGTTCCTTTTTACTGCAAAATGATATTACATTTTAAAACTGTAACACATTATGTTTATCTTATTATCAAAAGATAATGAGGTTGCATCTGTTTTGGATTAGTAATAACACTGCTGTCAACTTCACATATAGGACTTTATTCGAATAGTTGTTTTTTTTTTTTTTTTTTTTTTTTTTTAATTAGTGAGCATAGAGAAGTAAGTAGAATTGCTAGGGCATGCCTAAAGATATCCCTAAAGGTTTGATAAATTCCCATCTTGATTTGAAAAGTGGTGGTGCCTTTTTACATTCCCACAATCACTGAACAAGTATGCCCAGTTATTGGCATCCTTTCCCACACTTACTGAAGCAATTTTTTTATTGATAGTCATTGTTATGGTGATGAAGTAGTGTAGCACTGTGGTTTCGATTTGTGTTTCTCTAGTAACTAATGATGTTGATCATAATACCATGTATTTACTTCTTATTTGTATGTCTTCTTGGAATAAATATTTGTTAAAATCATCACTTATTGTAAAAATAGAATTATCTTTTTGTTATTGAACTGGAAGAATACTTTTTGTATTCTGTATTTAAGTTCCTATGAGACATATAATTTGTAAACGTTTTACATTTTTTGTTACGTTTTAATTTTCTTGATGGTTCTGTTCATAAAATATTTGTCAATGATTGTCTAAAGTCTAATTTATTTACTTATTATTTGCATTTGTGGTTACCTGTCACATTTTAGAAAATATTAAATAGTTCAAGTTCATAAGTATTTATTGCTCTGATTCTTTTAAAAATTTCCAAGGTTTACTACCTGAAGAATTAGATGTATGATCAATTTTGAATTAAATTTTATGAGTAGTTTGAGGTGTGATTTAAAATTTCCTTTTTCATATTTGGCTATCCAATCCCAATATCAAAATTCATTTTCTATACTTAGTTATATCAATAAATTTGTTTAAAATCTAAATATGCAGATTTGTGGGCTGAGCAGTTAGCACATTGAAATGCTTGCACAGGTAGGTGCAGGGACGGGGCTTTGATTCCCAGCATGATGCACTGACCCCAACCCCAGGGCATGCTAAGATGGTGAATGAGGCTAGGTGTGATGGCACACACCTGTAATTCCAGGACTTGGGATGCTGACAACAGGAGGACCGCTATGACTCAGATCTGTGTAGTGGTCAATCCTACAGATTCTGTACTACTAAATGCACTAAAATAATTTTACTAAATATACAGATTTGTTTCTGACCTATTCAATCTGTTGCATTGCTATATTTATTAATCTATGCTATCTGCACATTCTTTCATGATTGTTGTTCAAGTTATTATATGATGTGAAATTGAAAAGAATGGTTGGTTTTATCTAGTCTGTTATCATTCCATCATGTTTTTTGATCAGCTTGTCCATTTTAATATTTGGTTCTGTGAATCAAACTCAGAACCTCGCACTTGCTAGTCAGGCACTTGCCGTGCACCATGACAGTCAGCTATATCCCTGGCCCAGCTTGTCTACTTTTTAAGGCAGCTGAGATTTTTTTTAGATGTTATTGAATCTATGAGCCAATTGGAGATGATTTATGCCTTGGAAATTATTTAATATTAATACTCTGATGAAAGAAGATGTAGCAAGTTCCTGTTTATTTTTTCTTGAAGTTTGGGCTGGTTAGGTCTAATGTTTTGTCAAACTCAAAAATAGTATTTACTATCTTTATTCTTTTGCTGTAGTGTTAACATACCTTCCTGGTTCTCTGTTTTGTATTTCTTCTTGAGAAATTTTAAGTTCTGTATCCTACATGGAGCAGTTGTGCCTGATGACACCCTATGCTCGCACTTCACCGTTTGTGGAGGCTGCTCTTTGCTTAGCCATTTTTATTTGTTTAAAACTTTAGCTGACATAACACCCGAAAATTTACTCTTCTCAGAGTGCAATACTTCTTGTTCTACGACACAGTTTTTCCTTTGTTTTAGTAATTTAACTTCGCAACATTGTCTCAGTCAGTCTCCTTTCTGGGCAAAAGACCTAATACTCAAAATTAAGGATGGAAGGGTTTATTTAGCTCCCAGTTTGTATCAGTTTAGTGCAACTCTGCTGGCTCCAAGGAAGAGTGGCACATGGCAGAGGGCAGGAGTTCGCAGCGATGGAAAACAACACAATAGCAGGAGCAAAAAGGGAAGAGCAGCAGCAGTGGTAGCGGCGGTAGAGCACAAGCCTCCCTCCCTTCCTTATACTGCATTCAGGCTATGTGTGGGTGTAGCACCCACACCCATAATCCTGGTGCTGGATCACGAATGACTCATAAACTCTAGAAGTCCCCCTCACATACTATAGGAGGCTTTGGGGGAAAATCTGAGTCTTTAACATTGCATGTATGGTAACGTAGACACCACTAACAGCTCAAACTGTTTATTGTTCCATCCTCTCTATGTTCAGTTAGAAAATTTATTAGAGTTCCCTTGGGGAACAAAACCAAAACTTAGACAGATAGTACATTGAGAGAGAGAGAGAGAGAGAGAGAGAGAGAGAGAGAGAGAGAGAGAATAGATACATACATGCATACATACATAGAGCGCTACATGGCTGTATAGATAGAATGGATACTTTTGGAGAATTGGCTCACACTGCTATAGATGTTGAGCAGTTTTATGACAAACCCTTTGCCAAAACATTCTATGGAACCCAGTGGCAGAGTTTATTCTAAATCTACAGGCATAGAAACAAGGATGTTGAAGCTAACGTTCAGTCTACAGCTGAAGACCTGAAAATCCCAAGACAATAGTGCAAATCACAGAATTCAGGACTAGAAGTCAAAGAATTTGGATAAAACTGGCCAAGCAATGGCCGTGATTCATCCCGAAGGCTGACACTGACACTGACAACGTCCTACAAAGCACTATATATGGTTTCAAAGTTAATCCTGAGGGGATTTGACCTTGGAAGATATAAAAGATGAATGTTTTGTTATGTAGGTCTTGCTTTGACTTGTCCTTGATCACCCAGCAAAAAAAAAAAAAAAAGCTTAATTACAATGCAAAACGCAGAGCTAGATTGATGAGATGAGTTGTAGGAGGTTTGGATTAATAGCTTCCAACATTGCAAGCTTCAGTGGTGGCCCACTGCAGCTGCAGAACATTGAACTGTGTATGCATCTGCTTCCTCTTAGTTCAAAGAGAAGAATTTTCTTTTCTTTTTTTTTTCTCTCTTTTTTTTTCTTAGCAACATCAATAAGAAGATGAGTCATTCCCACACACTGTGCTCTGTAGAACTATTGTGAAGACAATATTCAATGTGTCAACTGTTGAAAAAAGAAAGGGGAAAAGAAAAAGAAAGAAAAAGTAATGTGTATTGAAAGTGTTAATGTTTAATTGTTTGATCAATCTTATATACATATATATATATATATATTAATCTAAACTGATCTGATGATGAAAATATGTAATATAACCATCGTTAAATTTAAATAAAATAGAATTTGGATAGCCAAGGGCAGTGGAAGAGAACATTACTGCAAGTACATTTATTTTAAATCTATATTGATGTGAATTTGTCTCTTTTTCCCAGCAAGTCTGTCACCAAAAGGAATTGTACTGTCCTTTTAAACCCACGTCAGTGAGGACTAACTTGATGAAGAGGAGTAGCAACAGATAAGATGAATAAAACTAATGTTCATATCTGTAAATAATTATCACATTTTATATTATCTATCTCTAATTAATATTTGTATCTAAAGAAAATAAGAAATAAAAGTTAAACAGTTATATATGCTAGCATTTTGCAAGTGCTCATAAAATTTGCTCTATTTAGCTTTCAATGCATAATGATATTCATTTTTAGCTCTTACTGTGTTTCGGAATTAGTTTTAGTGCTCTCACTTGACAGAGCATACAGAAAACATGCAATCATTTCATAGTTTAATAAACTACTAAATTTCATGATGAAATTATAATACATCTTGCTATGTAAATGAACAAGAATATATATGAATATATTATCTATGATTCTTACTGGTTTTGCTTTTTTCCACATTATAAATGGTATTTTCATTAAAATCACTTTACCTATGTTGAAAGTATGTTATTACCCTGAGAAGTTTATCACAAACCAGATTATACAATCAGTAGGATCCTTTGCTTTACTCTGCTTTGGAGTACATTTTTAACTTTTTTTTTATGATGCAATACTAGTAAATTGTATCCCTACTAGTCAGATTAGAACCCCAGACTACTTACTGTTAATCATGAAGTAATTTACAAATATATTACAACTATTTTATCCCCCCCTTATAAAAACTTCAAACCTTAATTATAATTTAGTGGCATATATTTCTGAACAACATTTTTTAAATACACTATTAGTTTTTTACTCTTGTCTCTAAGTTCTAATATTTGCTTTGCAAATGTTGTTTTCCTAATTATTCTCTTTGGGAAATTAGCTTGTCTTAAGACCTAAATCTGAACATGATTTAATCTGATTCCATATTTTCAACTATGTAAAATTCAAAAAGCATTTTAGAGAAGATGCATTTTACCTGTCACTTCATTGTCTAAACATCTTGACAAGAAAACTTTTAGTTATAAGTATGTATGATAATAATAGTCATGAACACTTAAAAGTTTGCCTGAGAAAAGATTTTTGATGGTATAAAAATTGCGAAATAAAGTGGAAAAGAACTGCTATGTGAACAATGATGACCACCTGAAGAAATGATTATAGATAACTTTAATCGAGGTATAACCACTGTATGTTTTCACATTTGTTATTAACAAATGTAACTTATTGTTATGGTTTGTGTCTAGTTGTCCCCCAAAAGTCTCATGCAGTCATGAGGCTGGAAGTTCTAGAGTTTGAGACTAACTCCTAATCCACTGGTATTATGGGAATAAGTACTGCTGGGATTATGGGTGTGAATGATACACGCAGCCTGGGACAGAGAGCCTGAATGTAATACAAGAAACAGAGGTAGATTTTCTCCCTGTTGACATTGTTGCTGTCTGCTGCCTTAAACTGCTGCTCTCAGCCATGTGCCAGTCTGCCTTGGAGCCAGCCAAGTATGGACTGAAACCTCTAGTAACTGTGAGCTTAATAAACCTTTCCTTCCTTCACTTTGGGTGTCAGGTATTTTCTCCCAGCAATGAGACTAGAGTAACTGAGACACTTGTTATGTCTGTAAAATTTTAATAATTTAAATGGCTCAATTTGAAATTTTCTCAATGCATGTTTTATTTGAAGTATGGAGAATTACATTGCAGAATCTACATCATTTCTGCATCATTACCACAAACTGCTTTTAGGGCAAATATGAATGTGCTTATTTGAACTAATGTGAGGAATCCTAGATTTGTAATGGAGTGACAGGGTGATAGACATGAGGCCATGTGGACAGAGGTTCTAAAATGTCTCACACATGGGCTTAATGGAGAAAATCATAAGACACATTCAGCAATGACTGGTTATCAGTGATGTTCTCTGAAATGCCTCTGTAATACTATTCAATAGTTAGAAAGAGTATAAAAAATAATAGTATAGAAATTTTATCCAGGCATGGTGGTGCACATCTGAAACTTGGGAAGCTCAGGTAGGAGGATTAGTGCAAGTTTGAGACCAGCCTGGGCAATAAAAGTGAGCTCAAGGCCAGCCAGAATGCCATAATGAAAAAAACATTCTTTAATTTTCAAAATGTTATTTCCACAATAATTTCATGTAATTTAAATGTAGTTTGCTGCTAATAACTTTTTGTTTTTTCCCATAAAATCAATGTTTAAAATTTCAAAAATTGTGTTATTATTATTCAATTTAAATTCTTTAAACTCTAGTGTCAGCCCTGCTCTCAGAGTGCACTGAGAGGCAATTAAGACAAGGCATGCTGACCTGTGCCTGTAATCCCAGCACTCGAGAGGCTGAAAATAGGGGGACTGACTGAGTCCAATTTATGTACTAAGACCCTGAAAACCCTGCAAGTGATTTACTAAATACATAAAAAAGTAAATAAAAATAAATTCTTTAAATTCTATAGATAGCAAGTTATTAATATGTACAAATGTGCATAAGAACTATGAAACAAACATTGATGTAATAATTTTGAATTATTAATAATTAATTTTTCATATATTTTTAAAAATTTTTTAATTTAATATTCTTATTGTTTAATTTAACAATGGTTATATTACATATTTTCATCATCAGATCAGTTTAGATTAATATATATAGGCATATAAGATTGATCAAACAATTAAACATTAACCCTTTTAAATCAATATTACTTTTTTTTTCTTTTCCCCTTTCTTTTTTTGAAAGTTGACATATTGCATATTGTCCTCACAATCGTTCTACAGAGTACAGTGTGTGCCCACATATTAATAGTTAATTTAAGAACAGTGTATCAAATTTTCTAATCAATGACAAATTAACAGAATGGATGAAAAAGAAGGCCCAAAATATGATGCGAAGAAAAACTAACAAACAAGATATGATGAGAACATTCACTTCAGTTTAAGGAGACTTTGTGTTAAAAACGAAAGATGAGCCAGTGTGGTGGTGCACACCTGCAATCCCAGAGGTAGGGAGTCTGAGGCAGGAAGAAAGCCATGAGCTCAAGGCCAGCCCAGGGTTTTCGTGACCCCCTGTCCCCAAAATAATGACATAGATGAAAAAATTCCATGTAAACAGTAACCAAAATTGAGCAGATGTGGTTACACTGGTATCAGGCAAACAACAGTAGACCAGAGAGTATCTCTAAAGAAAAGAATATCATTTCTTTTTTTTTTTCTTTTTTTTGGTGGGTCCGGGGTTCAAATTCATGACCTTGCACTTGCCAGGCAGGCACTTGTGCCACGGAGCTGTCTCCCCAGCCCCAGGAATATTATTTCATAATAAATGATTTTATTCTCTAAGAACATATCATTATATATTTATACACCTAATATCAAAATGTCTTAAAAATCAATAAGTAATACAATACAAAGAAGAAATAAATGGTCACTTATTAACAGTAGAAAGCATTGCTTCCAAGAATGAGTAAAGTACTGGACAAACAATTGACGAAAAACAATGCCTGTGAACACTGACAAGATATGCTTAGCAGAAATGAACATGAAGCCAGGCATGGTGGCTCACGCCTGTAATCCCAGCACTCGGGAGGCTGAGGCAGGAGGATCAGTACGAGTTCGAGACCAGCTTGGGCTACAAAGGTGAGCTCAAGTCTAGTCTGAACTGCATAGTGAGACCCTGTCTCAAAAAGCCAAAAAAAATAAATGAACATGAGACTTTACTGATATGAATAGAATATTTATTTTATTAAATAAACACGAGATGTTTGCATAAATAGATAAGTTAAGCCATAGATAGTCTAGGCAAATCAAGATAACTGAAGTCATATGAAGTATTTTTTAGGAACACAGTATTGTCAAAATGTCAAAAAAAGAAAATTACATAATTAAGAAGTTCAGTAAAGTAGTGCTATATAAAAGCAACACAAAAAAATCAATTTTAGCCAGATGTGGGAGTGCATTTCTTTAATCCCAGCCCTCAGGAGGGAAGAGCACTGCTGTGAGTCTGAAGCAAGCCTGGGCTACATGGTGAGTTCAAGGCCAAACCGAACTACATAGAGATGCCTTGTCGCCAAACAAAAAACAAATAGACCATAAGAACAAAAAATCAAACCAGTGAAAGCAACTGTGTTCATATGAACATTTGCATAAATAGTAGAAGAAGAAACAACAACAATTTCATTATTAAACCCATAAAACACTTACATTACAATTACACATGCAGTTGAAAAATTTGTGAATTGAAGATTTGTGATTTTGATACAAATATTTAAGATAGAAACAAATACAAAATTATACCATAGTCAACGATTTAAAAAACAATATATTGAAATTATTATACTGTTTGAAATGATCTATTGATTGAATGTAGCCTTTACTGAAATCAAAAGATATTTTTGTTTAAGAAATAAAAGAAGAAATTCTCAAATTTCTATAAACCATAACATGGTTATCACTAATGAAAGAAATTTTGAGAGAGAATAGAATCGAATTCATCATACTTCCTGATTTTAAACCATACTTTAACATTTTGGTAATAGAAATAATATGATATCCACATGAAAGTGTATGCATGGGTCAATGGATAAAAATATAGATCCCTGAAACAAACAAGCAGATTTGGGGCAATGTAATATTCATTAAGACTGCTAACAATGAGCAACGAAGTAAGGCTAGTACTTTCGTTCTCAGGGCTGCGAACACTGAATATTCACACACAAACAGTCAATGTGAATCCATGTCTTGCACTACTCAGAAAAAAAGCCAAATTCATCTTGCTTTAACAGTGAAAGATTCTCAATGAGCATGGTGAGGTAGTGAGTAATTAAAATTCCTAGAGGTGGCCAAATAGATCAGTGGATTAAAGCATCTGCAAGCAGGTACAGGGGCTGGGAGTTTGACCTTCAGGCCTGCCTGCTGGCCCTGCCCCCAGGTGCTCTGAGATGGCAATTAACATAGGGCATAGTGGAATCTGCCTGTAATTCCAGCTTTTGGCAAGGTATAAATAGATGGATCACCATGAGTCTGATCTAGTAGTGAGACCCTGAGCACCCTGTAGACACTTCCCTAAAACACACATGAACAAAATTTGAACTTTCAGAGAGTGATACTCACCCTGTATATACTCCATTGTCCCTGATAAATATTATCTATGATAAATAT
Source organism: Myocastor coypus (assembly GCA_004027025.1). Lineage (NCBI taxonomy): Eukaryota > Metazoa > Chordata > Mammalia > Rodentia > Myocastoridae > Myocastor > Myocastor coypus. The sequence goes on from PVJA010000987.1 coordinate 90,584, forward strand.
TAATGTTAATTGAAGATAATAAGAGACTAATAAAAATAATAAGATAGAGCAATTATAAAAATATAAGAATTATGTAAATGTGGTCTCTGTCCCTCCCTGCCTCCTTGTCTTCATCTCCATAGGTGTAGATGTACCCCAAAACATCGTATTGCACCTCTCCATCATCTTGTGATGTGAAAATTACACAGTGCTCACACAATGAGAAACTATTGACAGGGAGACTGCCAGGGCTCAGACAGAGCAGCACTTACAACAAGCCCTTATGATAACACGATAATCAACAGGGGCCATCACTAAAGCCCAATTAGTCTATAAGAAGAAATTGGCTAGATATTATTTCCCAAGAAAAACATGGAAAACCCATCTGCACCCATAAAAAAGTTTACAAGCCTTGGCATTGCTGAGAATTTCCTCTCTTTAAATACATTTTATAAATTTTAAATCAAACTAACTTTAAAGAAGTTAGAAATGAGATGAGGGTCTTTCTATGAATTTTCCCTCTGTTGGAATGAAGTCCTTCACTCTACAACTCAAAGAGACACCTAATCAGGCTCAGAGTTTCACCTGATTTATTGTATGGTAAGCCAGCTGCATGCCAGAAACACCACAGCAAAATGCCCTGGTGGAGCAAAGCTGCTAGCACCATCGTTGGCAGGAAACAGAAAGGAAACAGAGGAGCCTGAGACAGGAATACAGCCTTCCGGTCACATGTCAATACCTAGCCTTGGATGCAGGATATATTTCAATGTAAGTTGATGTTTTTCAAGCACTTTGGCCTTGCTCTGATCCAATTCCTTTCTTATCCCTTATTTCTGGCTGTTAGAATGGGAATACTTATTGTGTTTCATTGAATGAATAGTGATGATTTTAACTTCCTTTTTATTCTATAGGGGCCCAGAGGTAATATTTTGCTTTGAGTTTCAGAGGAGACTGAGGGATCAGTTTTCAGCTTAATGTTGGAAGTGTTGAGCATGTAACAACCCTTATACGTGGACTCAGCATGTTCTGCATAATGTCGTGGACATGAGGTTTTTTTTGAGACCAGAAGTAGAGTGTTGTGGTTTAGATCACAAGTATCTCCCAAAGTCATGTGTTTCAGATGCAGAGATTCAATGGGGGAGTCATTATAGTCATCAGTGAATTTGTCTGATGATGAGTTTTTCAGTGACTGTGCTGTTTGGAGTTGAGGGCTGATGGGGAAAGACGAGTCTTCACTGCTTAAGGATGGTTCTGGTGAGATTTGAGGTGGGAAAGGCATCAGCATGCTCAGCTCTGCCGTCTTGCGGGTTGCAGTCCACGTGGCTTCCTAGCTGCTGTTAGGTTTATGTGTAGATGTGCTTCTCAGCCTTTCGGCTAGAACAAGAAGTGTGCATACCTCACACGGTCATAGGGGTGGGTTTCTACAGTTGGGACTGAGTAATTGCCAAATGCTGAGATCAAGGATATGAGAGCTCCAGAAAGTGCAGCCTGCGTACAATATAAGAGACTGAAAGAGTACGAGCCTCTCTCCTCCACCCTTTCCAGCTCCCCCTCCTCCTGCTCCCTTCCTTCCCCCTCTCTCCTTGCTTCTCTCTCTCCTGTCTCTGTTGTTTTTTTCTGCCTTTAACTGCCATGAACTGTAAACCCACTTCATGTGCCATTCTGCCTTGGAGCCAGCTGATTATGGACTGAATTCTCCATAAACTGTGAAGTAAATAAACCTTTACTCCTTTACCCTTGGGCATTAGATATTTCAGCAATGCTAAAAGTAACTAAGACACTTGGGCTGGCTCCACTCTCTGTCAGAAATTCCACATTCTTAGCATCTCCAATTTTGGGGGTGCTCCTCTGAACTTTCAGCTTCACATGTCGCCCTCTGAGGGGCACTCTGCCTGGTTTCCATGGCCTACATCTAGAATCTATGTGGAAACACCCAGGAACCCATAAAATAATGTGAGGTTTTGCCTTTGCTCCAATAATATCTGGGTCCCCTTGAATCATGACTGTAGCCACCTCTCACTGCCTCAATGGCTGTGCTCAGAGAAATAGTTCCATGCTCCCATATTTTCTTGAATGACAAGTGTATATAGTAGGGCTATATTTCAAAACAAAATTTTTAAGGTATGTTTGCATTTTTCTAGCCTTCGTGGTTCAAAGGCTGCGACTAATTTCTAGGATGGCTCCATGCCCCCTTGCTGTGTGATGCAATGTCTGAAACTTGGCTTGCTTTTCTTGCTAATCATTTCCATATCCACATTCTCTTCTGTCCCTTAATAGACATGATGTTCTCACCAAACTTTATGTTATTCTACTCTGCTTTTTTGTTCTTGAATCTTGTGCTAAGTCAGGCTGAAATCAACCAGCAATAATCATGCAAGTGATTAACACATAGGTTGTCCTTGAATTTTCATCATCAGTGTAAGTAGTCATTTGCCCTTAATCCCACTCTCCTGAGATGAATGTGGACTTGGGTATAATATAAAATATTCATGCAGTCCTGAGGGTGGACTTCCAGAGTTTGTGATTGATTCTTGGTCCAATGATGGGATTAAGGGTCTGATTGCTCACTCATCCCACAAAAATAACTGGAAAAAAATACACAATACCTACAAGTTAAAGAAAAGAACAAATGTTCCTTTGGCTCCATTTGCAGTGGGCATAGTCTAAGGCTGGCTGGTTAAAGCAACTTTAGCATGGTAGGAATGTCTGGTAAAAGAAAGCTGTATACCTGGGTGAGAGGCGGAGTGAAGGGAGAAGCAGGGAGAAGGGATGTGTCCCCATTAGTTGTCTCTTTGAGCCAAGCCCCATCTCTGACGTGCACATTCACCTTCTAAGTCATCAGCCACTGATGAGTGTAGTGCCTCAATGTCTAATCACTACCCCAGAAACAAGACTTTGAGTCACATTTTAGATCTACATCTTCCTGTAGATCTTGCATCTTCCTGTTTTTATGTAAGATATATAACGAGAAAATGTGCCTTATTCCTAAAAGTCACAATTTCCAATACTACATTTTTTACTAAATAGTTAAAATATTTAATGGACCTATTTCATCTAAAAACAATCAGGTTTATGATGAGTGCCACTAATTATCAGTGAAATACAAATCAAGGTCACAGTGATAAATTTCTTCACTCCAGTTGGAATGGCCTTAATTAAAAAGATTAAAGACAACGACTTCCAGGGAACATGTGGAGAAAAGAAATCCATTGGGCATTGCTAGTGACAATGTAATTAGTAAAACTATTTTGAAATACAGAGATTCATTAAAAAATTCTAAAAATTGTATTAATACATTTTGTGTCAAAGCCACGCCTATGTATATACCAAAATGAAACGGAAACAACTACATAAAAAGAAATCTATACTTCCTATGTTATCATAGCTCTATTTGTAATAACCAAGAAATGGGTATAAGGTGTCCATTAGATGATGAAGAATAAGGACTACATAGGTCAGGGATATGGCTCAGTGGTCTAAGCACCTTCCTGGCAAACAAGAGTCCCTGAGTTCAAATTTAAGTACAAAAAAAAAAAAAAAAAAGTTCAAAGAATAAGGACTACAGACTCATATGATGAATCAAATATTATTCATTATAAATAATGAAATATTTTCCTTTGAAACAATGTGGATGATTTATGATCACATTCACCAGAGAGACCTGGTACATGTAACTAATATATCTTCATTCTTCCTTTTCTTATTTTGCATGGTAAATATATACCATTAAAAACAGTTTAGTTCAGTGAACTAAAGCACCTGCTTAAGCAGAGTGCAGTGGTTGGGGTTCAATCCCTCACATGTCATGTGGACCCACCTGTGGGGCATGCTGACACAGCCATTGAGACTGGGCTGATGGTGCGAGCCTGTAATCCCAGCACTTGGGAGGCTAAAAACAAGAGAATCACTACAGTCTGATCCACGTAATGAGATCCTTGTGTACCCAGTAGACCCTGTCCTAAATACAGAAAAGGAAAGAAAAAAAAAGTTTAAACCCAATTTGGGTAAAGCAGCTACTTAATAAAAAAAATATCCATGCTTTTCAAGGCTAGAAACCAAATAAAATACAAAAGACTAATGTTTTGTTATGCAGGTCTTGCTTTAACTTGCGTTTGATCACCCAGCAGAAAAGCTTAATTAACCCTGTAAGAGGGTTAAATCAGCAGCCTGCAACATTTCCAGTTGCACAGGTAACCCAACACAGTTATGAAACATTGAATTATGCATACAACTACTTCCTCTCAGTTCAAAGAGAAATTTTTTTCTTTTTTCCTTTCTTTATCAATACCAATTAGAAAATTTATCACGTCTGTACCCTGTGCTCTGTATAACTACTATGAGGACAATAATATGCAATTCATCAATTATTGCAATTGTACAACTAAAATGTTTTGAAGCTATCACATTGTTATTTCTTATTAAAAGTAATAAAAAAATAAGAAATCAAATGAAAAGCCTTTTAAGAAGCAAAGTTAGGTCCAGCCAAAACTCAGCCTTAAAGAAGTTTAGAATAGGCATACATATCTTTATGTGTACACTTGTACACAGATACTGCACATAGACAGTTGTGCGAACACAGAATGAGTTAACCATTAACACTGTCTCTAGAAGCAGATGTTTTGTTTTAATATTACACATATGATTGACTTATTTTTCTGAGAGTGAAATGTCTGGTTTTGCTATTTGTGTTTACACTTTTATTATACATACAATTTTAGCATAATTCAATGTTACTGCTGTGAGAGCCAAATTTGTTAACTTCAAGTAGTATGTGATTTATAAACTTATGCATTTCCCTTTAGACACTATTTTACCTATATCTTACAAAATTAATATGTTGAATTTTGTTTCAAGTGTTTAATATAAATACTAATTTCCTTGAGCCATACCTTTTGATTATTTTCAAACAGTTTCAGTATTTCCAGATGGCCTTTTATTGTTTATTTCTAATCTTATTTGTGTATGATCTCAATGTACTCTTAATATAAACTTATGCTTTATGCCACTCTTGCAAAGAGCTGGTGTGACTTGCCTTCAGTTCAGTACCATGAAAGACTTTTTCAGGATTTCCTCAATATTTTGTGTAAGCATTCAATGAGATTTCTAATTAAAAGTCTTAGAAAAATTATATCTGGCCCTTATACTTGCTAACGTGACAAGGATCAAAATTAATCAGTTATCATCAGATTGAAAGGAATAGAAGAAATAAGCTACTGTAGTCTAATGAAAACAAGTGTATTATGTTATGAAAAACTACATAGTAAAGATAAGATAGAGTCACTATTTCATGGATTGAAAATAAATTCAATAACCAATCTGTGGCTTTATATGGAATTTCTTCCCCTTATTTTGCTCAGAGTCAACAAATTCAACCAAACCTTTTCTCTCTCAGAATAATTGTGCCTCTGGAATGTTAATGTGGCCACAAAGTGGGAATCAATACTCACTGCTGTGAGTTGTGGCTTATAATAGCAATGATTATTATGAGTTGCAGTCTATTAATATTATGGGCCTTTCATATCAAGAATATTAAACAAATAATATGGTAAATTCAGAACATACTTCTTAGAGAGAAAATCAATGCCAGAAATGATTGGAATCAAGTCAAAGACAGTTTCTTCAGGCAAAACAACCTATGTGGAACTGAAGCAGAGGCAAGAGAAGAATGTGCGGGTAGATGGGGAAACAAGAAAGTGGTCAGCCAGCTTCCTTTTGGCTCCTGACAACATGAGCAAAATCCTAACATTAGATGCAGAGGGAGAAAAAGACACGATGGATAAAATTTGAAAAGAAACGCCAGAGCAGAAATCTATAGATAATATGTAATTATAGCCACAAAGATATTTGAGAACTTGGGTGTAGTTTTGCCATTAGGTGCAGTTTTATAGCTGCATTATAGATGAATTGATTGAAACAAATTTTAAGTATAATGATGAATTAAATAAGTTCTGTTGGACAAATTTTATTTATATGTTACAGTTTAAATGAAAATATGCTCAGGTATTCATGAGGCAGTTTTCATGTCAGTAACATAACCCAGCTGCTTAGAACAGATATACTTTGCTGTTTTTGTTGAACATGAGGTGGGCAAAATGGAATTACAGGGAATTTTGCTTTTTCCCTCTTTTCCAAGCAAAGGCACACATTCTTTTTGCTTGATCTTTCTTTCTTTCTTTCTTTCTTTCTTTCTTTCTTTCTTTCTTTCTTTCTTTCTTTCTTTCTCTGTTTAATATACTTCCTGATCTCTAAAGGAAATTAGGTGAGATTCAATATATTGAGTCATTTGCTTTCGTTTTCATGTAACATCACAGCAAAAGCTGGTGCAAACGCTTCTTGTAATTCGTGGAATGGTGATGATGAATTTTCAGGCATGATTAATTCTTCTGATTACTACCAGGTCTCACTCATATTTTATCTGCTAACATTTACTGAGTACTCTCTGCTGTTAAGAGCTAGTATAAAAGTGTATGCAGTGAAACAGAAAGCTTCTTTTTATACAAAAGTTTCTATTTTCATGATAATTTATTACTGTAATTAAAATATATCAAAATTATAATAATAATGCATTTTATCTTACCTGTTAAGGAAAGCACCATGTGCTTGAGTACCCTCTAGATTTTCCCTATGTAGGTGTGTTCCCCAAAATGTGGAAACCATTATATTACACTGATACATACCTATATCCATGATCATGATTCATAATTAGTAAGTTTAAGAAGCAGTCTATGTGACCACCACCAGCTGAATGATTAAAGAAAATGTATTTTTTCACACAGTGGAGTACTACTATGCCACTCAACAATTTTGAGTCATTTTTTGGCAAATGGACATCATAAAGTTAAGTGAAATAAATCAGGCAGATGTGGTTGCATAGCATATGGTTTCTTTAATAGAAAAAAACCCAAATTATACGGGAAAAGCAAAATAAAAGCTAATAGGAAGGGGTGAGACAGCGCTTTTGCAAAAGGAAATTAGATCAAGAGCTGGAGGGAAGGGGAGAGAAGGAGATTAAAAAGGAATTGAGACGCACTGCGCATGGGAGGTGGCACCACCGAGGGGTGCCACTGTGCGCTGCACAGCAAAGAACACCGTTATCCCAGCTCTCGGCAGGCTGCAAGCAGGTGGAGCACTACGAGTCTGATCTAATAGTGAGACTCTGAACACCCTGTAGACCCTTCCCTAAAACAGAAAACTTGCTAATACTTTCTTTAACCTATGCTTCATTTTGTAGAATCTCTCAACCTTTTGCTTTATCTGTACAGAAATAAAGCTAAAAGACATTAGCCACAGAATGCCTCTGTCTTGGATTTCATGTGTAGTTTAGAAACTTGGAAAACTAAATTCTTACTTTCACAAAGGACAGAAATATTGTTTTGTTCTATTTTTCTTGCTCTTCCCATGTCAAGAGCTTCCTGTCTTTGATGTCTCTATCTTGTCTCAGCATGCTTGAGGAGGGACTTAGTCTCACACCAGAATTGCTTTATCATTAACAATAAATGATGACAGGGCCTGGGGAGAGATAGCGCCGTGGCACAGGTGCCCTCCTGGCAAGTGCAAGGACATGAGTTTGAACCCCAGTCCCGAAAAAATAAATAAATAAATAAATAAATAAATAAATAAATAAATAAATAAATGAGGAGTGGATAGATTTGTGGCATTTACATATTATATATAATGTATATACATATATATATATATATATATATATATATATATATATATATATAACTCGGATTAGTTATCGACATCAACATTCACTAATGACTGACTCCATTGAAACTACTTTAGCAAGTGAATGTGATGCAGACAAGAGTTTTTTGTAATACTAAACTGGAAAAGTCTTCCTTTAGGATGATGATGTAGGATGATGTTTTATTTATGCTGCACTCTCTTAGCTTCTCTAGGGAAAGTCTGAGTTTCTCTGATATGATTTCCAATTCTGCCATTGATTTTGGGAGGTCTAAAATACACAACCTAAAAATAGGATACACTCATGACTTAATGTTTTAAGATCCTTGCACCAATCAAAAACTGAAAACTTCTACTTATTGGACACAAAATCATGTAACACTATAGAATCATGGTAGAGATCGATAACGTTTAAACTTTGTATATAAAAATGTACCCATAGATTTTATTCAAATATTCACTAGGCTAGGTCTCAGGTGTTCAGAGGTGGGATTTTGAGAAAGAACTGAGTCACTGTCATATTAATTCCCTAAGGCATTTATACCTAAGCGCACCACTCATATGTGGGGCTAAGTGGATCACCAGGCCTATAATCTTGCCACAGCTCATACAGACCTTGAAATTCCTGCAGGAAGGATGCTGAAAGGATCACAAAATAAAGCAAAGGGACAATGTAAACAACTCTGAGCCCAGGTGGAGAAAAGGAATTGCTCAACCACCATGGCACATTTATTTATACATTTGGCAGATGTCACATGGCATCCCCTCAGCATCGTGATCCATTGCTTGGATTGTCTGAGGGAATGGTGTCCTCTAGACTGAAGCGCACTGTTTATGCAGCTTACGTGGCTTGCCTAAGGTGCTCTTTGTTCTCTGACTGGCCTACCTTGGCCCATGCATGGGAGATCCATTTCCAGCTTCTGCAGCTTCCTACATGACCTGAAAGGTTGCATTCGAGAAAATGGCTTTGCCATGAACCTACCTGATTTTATGTTTCATTCCATGGGCAGTGACTTAACAGGCTAGTGACAGTAAAATTACTTACTAAGACAAAAGTCAAGGTTTAAAAAAATAAGTTTAATAGGAGAGCTGAGAAGAATCACTTACCCTAAGCCAACTTAGGTAGTTGCTTTCATGTGTAGTTACCCCTTCAGCTTTCTCACTGACAATTCATACACTGCCAAGGCTTTTGATTTTTTTTTTTTTTTGGTCTTTTTGAGACAGGGTCTCGCTATGCAGTTCAGGCTGGTCCTGAGCTCACTTTTGTAGCCCAGGCTGGTCTCGAACTCGCACCAATCCTCCTGCCTCAGCCTCCCGAGTGCTGGGATTACAGGCATGAGCCACCACGCCCTGCAGGCTTTTGATTTAAAACATCTTCTGATCTTGACTACTGTCATCAAGACTTCTTGATATTCTCTGAGTCATTATGGAGGTGCCCAGGCTATACTTGTGAGCCCAGGCTGTTTTATTTTAAAAATCCTCTTCGATCCATTTACCTGGAAATGGTGTCCACCATTCTGAAGCCCTTGTTTTTGATTTAAAAGAGAACTTTGAAAGATGTGGAGATATGGGCTAGGAAAACCTTAGAGCCTATAAACTAAGCTTCATAAGTTGTTCCTTTCAGAGATTATAGAATTGGAATGCTGATAGCAATGTCCGTGGATAAGGACAGGCTGAGATGGCATAAGGAAGTGAGGATATTTAAAAATGAATTACAGGTTACTATGGTTTGTATTTAGTTTTCCCCTGAAAGCCTCATTCAGTCACTGGGACATGGTTCTAGAGTTTGCAATAAACTGATAAGCCAAGGTTGGAATCATGGGTCTGACCATTGCTGGGATTATGAGCGTGAATGCCCCACCCAACCTAGGCAAGTAAGGAGAGAGAGAGGCTTGCCTCTGCTGCCACTGCCACTGCTCCTCCATTTTGCCTTCTTTTTTGCTTTGCCTTTGTGTCGTGCAACCATGAATGGCTGCTCTCTGCCATGTCCCACTCTGTTTTTGAGCCGGATGAGTATGGATTGAAACTTCCACTAACTGGGAGCTAAGTAAACCTTTCCTTCCTCAATTATTGGGTGTTGGGTATTTTGTTCCAGGAATGAGAGTAAAATAACTGAGATAGAGGTTGTGTGTTTTAAAATCTTACAGAATAACTTTTCTACATGTTGCCTATGTATTAAATTTAGGGGTAGTAGATTACTTGACCTGGAAAAACATGATGCAGCCCATTATTCAGTCTGTACTGTAGGTGCCACTTGTTACCTCTACTACTTCATATAGTAAAAATGAAAAATAAAAACCCAAGCTGAAAATTTATAACGAAGTTAAATTTTTTTCCAAAAAGAAGTATCTATAGCCAGGCGTGGTGGTGCACACCTGTAATCCCAGCACTCGGGAGGCTGAGGTAGAAGGATCGATGCGAGTTCGAGACCAGCCTGGGCTACAAAAGTGAGCTCAAGGCCAGCCTGAACTGCACAGTGAGATCCTGTCTCAAAAAGACAAAAAAAAATTATCTATAAATAATTTAGGATTTAAAACATGTTATATGATTAAAAGCAAAATGAAAAAAAAAATACAAAAGTGCCTTACACTAAGAGAATAAGAGCAAATACCCTGAAGCATATCAAAACTTGGTCAATTTCCATCCCATACCGACTTAAATTTGTAAAAATATTAAACACTTTACAAGAATTTAGTTTGACAGAAAAGCTCTAGGGAGTCCTGCTCACTCAGGGACACCTAGGGAAATGCTGCTGGGTTCAGCCACCCAAGCACTCTTAGATATGACAATAATGATCAAAAGGGGACCGGTAGTTCTCATGTTGGGAGCATATCTTGGAGTCATCTGCTTTAGAATGAACGAGCTAAGCCAAAACATAAATTAAATAGAGTTGCATCTTTGTACCTTGTCATAATTTACTGAATGACGATGATTTCATGAGCAATACCAATTAAATCAGAATTTTCAGGCCCAGTAATCAAAGTTCACCCTGTAGCCAATGAGATTATATTTTGATCCCAATGTTAATTACTAATAGCTACAACATTTAAATCATACTTCACTTTCAACACTTATATATTACTAATAATGAAATGAAAAAGACGGATTTGGCACTGTAGTGGGAAAAAATGCCGACACTCAGAAGTGAACAACATTCCTATACATAAGCAATAAACTCAGAGAGAGAAAAATTGCAGGAAAGTACATGCTTCGTGATGATACGCAAAAAATAAAAAAAAATAAATAAATAAAAGTTCTTAGGAGTCTTTCTAACAGCCAAGGAGATAGCTCAGTGGCTTAAATTCCTGGCACATGCAAGATCCTGAGCTCGATCCCCAGTACTGAAAAATAAATAAATAAATAAAGTATCAATCTAATAAAGGATGGAGAAAAACTATACAATGAAAATTACAGAACCTTGAAAAAGCGGACTGTAGACTACATCAGAAAATGAAAAGCTATGCCTTGCTCTTTGATAGAAAGAAACAATATACTGGAAATAATCATTCTCCCAAGAATGCTAGACAGATTTAATGCAATCTGAATCAAAATACTATTAACACATCTCACAAATCTAGAGAAGACATTCCTAAAATTAATTTGAAAAGAGAAAAGACAGAATGGCAGAAGAAGTTCTGGGCAACAAAGGTAAGGTAGGGGTCACAATCTAAGACTTGAAATGATTCCACAAAGTTTTTGAGACAAAATAAACATGGTATTGGTGGAAAGCAGACCTGGATCTAGTAAAACAGGACAGAAGGTGCAGATTCATCCCCAGACACACTTAGCCAGCTTATCTTTGACAAAGGAACAGAACATTTCACTGGAAGAAAATAAGTTTCTTTTGATACATTTTCCTGGAAAAACTGGTTCTCTACATGCTGAAGATTGAAAATAGACCCATGTCTATCACCAGGAACTAAATTCAAGTCAAACTGGGTTGGCGATCAAAATATTAAAATAGATAAACTAAATATATGGGAAGAGAAAACAAGCAGGAATCACAAATTCATAGGTGTAAGCAGAAATTTGATGAATAGAACCTAGACTGCCAGGGAAACATAACAAGGAATCAACAAGTGGGATCTCACACTGTTAAAAACGTTTTGTAAAAACAAAAGAAATCTCCAATATATTACACACAAAATTGAAAAATAGTTATAGCTAGATATCCCACAGACAAAGAATTTTCATCTAGAACATGTAAAGAATTTTAAAAAGCCCCCAAATTCAAGTACACAAATGGGCATCTGAGATGAATGCAAACTTCTCAAATGAAGAAGTGCAAATGGCCAATAAATATGTAAAAAAAAAATGATTAGTATTACCGGTCATTCCAGAAATGCAAATTAGAACAGCACTGAGATTCTGTCTCACCCTAGAAAGAATGGCTATCATCAAAAAAGTCAACAAGCAAGGGTCATCCAGACAGCTCAGCAGACAAAAACACCTGCGTAAGGCAGATGCAGGGAATGGGGTTCAATATCCACTGTGCTATTCCAGCTCTGCTCCCCAGAGCATGCTGAGACAGTGATTAAGACTGGACATGGTGGCATGTGCCTATAACCTCAGCACTCGCAAGGTTGAAAACATGAGTATCACTACAACTTCAGTCTACACAGTGAAACCCTATAGACCCTTACAAATACATAAAAAAGAAACAAAAATCAGCCAGTAACAATTCCTGGTGGGCCTATATGGCAAAGTAAATTTTTTTCCACTATTGTTGGGAGTGGAAACTAGCGTAAGCACTGTCAAAAGCACGCATGGGGACTCCTTAAGAAATCTGGATTAGAGGTCCCATTAGAACCACTGATATCCCTTCTGGGCATTTTCTGAGAAGAATTAAAAACATCATACCATGGTGTTATAATATGCACTCACATTCATAGCAGCACAATTTGTAATAACTAAATTTTAGAATCAACCTAGATGTCCATCACTGGAAAAAATGATAAACTAGAAATTCTCATAGACCAATGAATGCAACTGAATGTTATACTCATTAGTGAAATACATCAGACTAATATGTATAAATATCACCAGTGTAAAAACTTTAAAACAAAAACAGGACCTAATGCATGCAATAGATATTGTGAACTGGGAAAACACTTCAAAAGACAAACTGGGAAAACACTTCAAAAGATAAATTTGTAAGGAAAAAAGAGAAAAAGAACAAAATGTGTATGTATATACGACATAGTTAAGATAGTTTTACAGCTAGCCTCTCAGTTTCTGAAAAGAATGTTTTGTGCTAACACTGTTTACACATGATGTGCCTATATCTTATACTCTGATTAATAAAAAGACAATAATATGCAATGTATTAGCTATTGTAACTATCCTACAAACCTGTTTCAAAACTGGGTTTCACTTTTTTAATCCTTGTTCTCTTTACAAGAAAAAAAATGTATAAGTAATATTGAATAGTGACTGCAGGATGGGAAGCAGAGGAACCACTCACCAAGGTACAGAGGCAACAGAGATGTGGGAAATTTCCAGTGTGCTGATAAGTGTACAAAGCAGGCATAGAAATGTGAGGCTTGCTGAAATTGTAGAGGTGATCTGAGCTGAAGTCTGAACAGCAGGCAGTCTGAGTGGGCCAAATCAAGCAGGTGTTGGATGGATCTGAAGCCAGGTAAGACAGAGGCACAGGTCCTGGCTGTCAGTCTCATGATTCGGTCACAGGAGATCTTAAAAGATGATCTATTTGTGAAAAAGACGCAAGATTTGTTAGTCTGGTGTGTCCAAGAGAAATCATAGTCCTGGTTTTCTCTAATATAATGTCAACCTGTCACTCCTTGTACCCTTGATACAAGTTGATAAGTACACAGGTAACAGTATTTTGACAATATTAATTTGTTAATATGTGTACATTTTATAATTGTGTTATGTATCTGGGAGTACTTTTTCCATTAAAATCTTCGTGTGTCTAATATCTGATAGCGATCTAAGGGTAAATAATTGTTGTCTCAATTTGTACTGAGAACGGAGCAAGCTGCTGTTTTATAATGGATTCATTTAGGACAAAGCACAACCTGAAATCTATTGTTTCTTTTCTTCACAGCAAGATGGAGCCTGCTGTACACACACAAAGTATTAGTTTATGGGCAAACAAAATACAGCAGTTGTGAGATCACAGAGGCTTCTACCCAGATTTTATCTAAAGTCAATAAATCCATATAAAACTGTATGATATGGTCACAGCCCCTATCAAGAGACCTTGAACAGGTGACACATATGCTATGAAAGTAAATCTGTAGCAGAGACCCCAAAAGGCTAGATGTAATGAAAACATGGAACATCTGCTAAAAGATGCAAGAAGACTGAACTTGTTAGCTCTACATGTCTAAGCAATAGCAATGGGGCTCTTCAAGCCTTCCCAGCATGTTGGACTGAAATGGTGAGATTATTCATTATCAGACCAAAAATTGGAAAACACAGAGGTTTTTAAATAAAGTCTGCTATCAGACCCTTCCTGGGTTACAGATATTAAATGTCCAGTTGGCATCCAAATATGCTTCCCCAACCCATACAGATCAGAAATGCACCCGGCCTCATTCTTAGATTCCTCTCAACTTAAGTACCTTCTTGGTTTCCATGACCACAATGGAATGCTTTGCTTGACTCAAGAGGTCACGAGGTTCTTCTTTGTAATCAGTTCTGGTTTTCTCTTACCTCCTACCTCCCTCATGTTTATAAAATTTTAACAAGGATGGGGAAAGATGGAAGGTGTTACAACTTCTTCTTTTTTCAAAATGTATTTGAGGGACTTCCTGCGCGGGATCCGGAGGGGCTCGACCGCCAGGCACTCCGTGGTCTCAGCTCGCGTGGTGGCAGCGGCGGAGTTTCTCGGTGAGGAGGTGCTCGGGGACATGACGTCAGCGTCCACAAAGGTCGGAGAGATCTTCTCCGCGGCTGGCACCACCTTTACGAAGCTCGGGGAGCTGACGATGCAGCTGCATCCCGTATCTGATTCTTCTCCAGCGGGTGCGAAGTGGACGGAGACGGAGATAGAGATGTGGAGGGCTGCTGTGAAGCGATTTGGGGACGATCTTAATCACATCAGCTGTGTCATCAAGGAACAGACAATGGCTCAGATAAAGGCCACTGTAAAACGAAAGGTTTATGAAGACTCTGGCATTCCCCTTCCAGCTGAGTCACCCAAGAAAGGACCCAAGAAGTTGCCATCTGGTGTCCTGTCACCTCCTCCAGCTGCCCCTCCACCCAGCAACTCCAGTGTCTCTGAGGCAGAGGGTCCCCCCATAAAGAAACAGAAGGCTGATGTGACGCTTAGTGCTCTGAATGACTCCGACACCAACAGTGATCTGGTGGATATTGAAGGGCTAGGAGAAACTCCTCCAACCAAGAAACTCAACTTCGACCAGGACAGCCTGACCCTTGATTCTGGCCTTCTTGCAACCTCCACTGATGCTCCTCTGTGCTCCTGCTGAGCCTTCTGCCCCTGACCCTCTTACTGTTCACTGTGGACCTGTGGATTGCCTGGAAATGGAGCAAGACCCACGTGAGAGCAGGTCAGAAGGCTGATGGGGCCACCGCCTGGCTGTACCTGCTAACTGTCTGCTCGTACCCCTAGACCTTCACCTGATGGACATTTTTATACATAAAATAATAAAGCATTCTCTCAGCAAAAAAAAAAAAAATGTATTCGATACAGGTTTTTACTATGCAGTTTGGCCTTATAGTGATCCTCCTGTTTTCAGCCTCCCCAGCACTGGGATTACAGGTGCGTACCACCACGATCAGTCTGGAGGGCTAGCTGAGTGCACCTGGGGGATGGGGCCAGCACTGTATGTGGTGCCAAGGATCAGACTCAGGTCCCTATGCTTGTCTAATCAGGTGCTTAGTTTGCTGAGCCATCCAGATGGCCCTAGAGTTACAACATCTCAACAAGGGTGGAAGAAGGTGGATAAAGGCTAACACTAGAGCTTCTTTTATTAGGAAAAAAAATAATCCAATTGAGAGCCACCACCTGCTACGGAATGTATAGTTCAGTCTCTCCTTGAATTCTCTTGCTCAGTCCCTCCTTAACTTTGGTGGCTTCCATAGGTTGCAGCTTTTCTTCCAAATCCTTTCACCATGATATTTCTGCCCTGAAAGCAGTGACTCTGAACTGCCTTTAAACAATACATCAAATAAATCACTTTTTGTTGTATGTGTCAAACATTTGGTTTTAGGAATGAAAAATTGACTAATACAATGACTTACTAAAGTGATTGTGGTAAAGCTGAGGAAGGTGCATTTTAAGTTTCATTCCTGGAGGATATTGGTGTTGGCTGCTGGAACATGCTTTATGGAAAGCGAAAGGGCAGGCAAGATAGCTTAGTAGATTAAGTGCCGACTTAGGCAAGCACAGGGACCAGAGTAGGATCTCTGGCCACAGGCCGTGTCAGCCTTGCCCCTGGGCTCACTGACTAGGATACCAAGATGGGACATGGTGGTACACACCTGTAATCCCAGCTCTGGGGAGGCTGAAAACAGGAAGATCACTAACCAATTAAATTTTTCCAAGCTGGGTAGTGAGACCCTATAACAAATACATAAAAATCAAGGAATAGAGTGAAATCATTGAAAATATTGTGTATATCAATAAAGTCAAGTCGAAGTAAAATCTTTGACTTTGAGTTTTCTAACATCTTAAGATATCTGCAAATATTAAATGTCTAGAATAAATATTATCTTTCCAATTGGTAGCATTTAGAATAGTTATCTAAATACATTTTAAATATTATACTACATTGTTTAAAGGGGATATCTTATAGATAAGTTAAAGCCATGAACTTTTAATAGACTTTTTGAGAAAAAACTAATGTTAGTTAACACTAAATATGTTCACCAGCATGGCATGCAGTAAATTTATATTTTTACATCCAGTTACTTGATTTCTATTGTCGAGTTATTTTTGTCTTTAAATAGATTAGCCTACAGATTTTATCTACATAGCATTCAAGCATTTTAATTTTCTTATCATCTTTGAAGTAATCTATCCAATGATTTGTATAACAATAAAAAATAGAACAGAATCAACTAGATTTTATTCAAAATATATTTCATTAAAAAAGCAATAAATAAAGTATATTTGATTGATGAAGAACCAAATAAACTTTTCAATTGCTCAATTTAAAAGGATATTGGTTATAGTAGAAATACAATGAAAGATACATCAAAGGAGGATGGTATAACACCTTTTCCTAAATATTTATGAAAAAAATCTTTACTGAACTGAAATTTTTACAATAAGCTAACTATATTGTGATGAAGGCATCTGTTCTTATACAAAGAATTGTCAACTTAAGTATAGTTTTTAACCATTCGACAAAGTTGAAATTCCCTCCAAGAAAAAAATTTATAACATAAAAAATTATAACATGCTAAAAGTATTCAGTCCTTCTACAAAGTTAAAATAAATTTGAAGATTAAAATAAGGGAAGCTTCAGAATAAAATTGCAAATTTTGTTACGAAATAACAACTTTTCCATTCCAAATGGGATTTTTAACACGCCATATTTGAGGTTAAATAGCATATTTTGAGAGCACAAATTTTAGGAGACAGAAGAAGTGGTTCAAATAACATGAAAAAGGAAGGGCAAAAACACATATGGGAAAGATGATGCATATAAACTAGTTAAGAAGAATAAAATAAACCAAAACTTGCTGTTATTTCTTGCTTCTAGATATCCTTCTATAGCATCACCTGTTGATAAGTGGGTCTTTTGAGAGATGACTTCATCAGGGTTATGTGACACTGGAACTAAGGATGTGTGGTACTGGGTCAGTCCGCTAGTCAGTTTAGTGTTGGGTGGGTGTGGATGATGGGAAGATTCAACCTGGATATGGGTGGCACCAGCCGAAAGGTTGGTGGTCTTGATGGGATAAAAGTCCAAAAGTCGCGTTGCTTGAGTACTTGCTTGCTCTCCCGTGGACCACTTTTTTCTTCTCTGTGATACCCTTGTGCTATGGTGCTGAACCTTGGAGCTAACTGACTATTGTTTGAAATCTCTATGAATTGTGTGATAAAATAAACTATTCTTCCTTTAATTTTCAGCTTGACATTTTTGTCTCATCAACAAGAGAAATAAAATAACCAGAAATATTATTCACTTTAAAATTAAAATGACAGAAATCCACATAAAAATAAGTTGTCTTATGAGTAGGCACATCTAGATGCCACTGATTTTTTCTGTGGCAAATAAATATCCAAAAAAATTAATGAAATAAAATTTCAAATTTTCCCATGCCACACAGTAGTAGCATTGCTATTACATAAAATGTTATTACTTGATGGTTTCATAAGAGGAAACTGTTAGAATTCAGTACAGAATATGAAGGATGTAAAGACTTTGTATGCTTCAAAAAGTGAATTAGCAAAAACAGTGCAATTAAGGGCTTCCCCCTTCTCATTCTTCTTCTCATGAAATTATTCTCCACAACAAGACTGGAAGAGGAAATTGGCATGCTTAGCCGTTTTTTATTTGACAGCTTGACATCTTTATAATTACATCTTATGATTAATCATAATCAAAATCACAATGAAGCATGGACCATAAAGATAATTTTTGAAGCAAACAACAGAATATTTTGGCAGTATTATTCCTAGAGTGTTTCTGGTCTGTTGTCACTTATTAAGAAATCTCTCATGTCTCCCTCTATGCTAGAAGAATGATTTTCCTATGAAGGCCAAAGTGTAATTTAGTGAAAATGTAGTTGAAGTACAAAGACACAGAGTGAGACAGAGAGATATATAAAGACAAACAGACTGAGGTAGAGACAGAGAGGAACAAGCACAGTCCCACAACAGGAAAGAGAGAGAAGAAACACTGGCTCAGTTACAATGAAGTGGCATTCATCATTACGTACTACTTTCACTGCAAAATATTGATCATTTATTGGGTTAAAATTAATCAGAAATCTTTATTCATCTCTGTGAGTAGAACACTCACAGAACAAGTGACAATAGGTTTTAGTGTATCTAAAAATAAAATTGTTAGTCCTTTTCATTCTATTTTCCAGAAGGTTCAAAAGAAAAGGTCTTTCCTTTTCTTTTTAAACTTTTCTTAATAAGTTTACTGCTTTTGCAATTCTATAAACATTGATTTCTACATGTACTATCATGTGTGAATGTACCTGTGTGATCACATGTGTGCACACATATGTAATGTACCAACACTTATAAATATATGTATGGGTATAAAGAAATGCATTGATATGCATTTTGCCTATTGTAGCTCTTTGGTATAACTGCCTTCGAAATCTGGATGTCAGTTTCATTACAAGTTAACTTTTTAAATGTAGTTATTGAGATGTTCGGGCCAGGCATTGAGTTTTTGATGTGCACTAAAGACTTGCATTTCAAGTAACTGGTTCTGTGAATGTTCCACAGGATAAACAAACATTTCTTATCAATTTTAACTAATCTAATCCATTCAAATAAATGAGGAACATCTTGCTTTATGACTAATATGCAATACTGAATATCACATTGTCACAGCTGAGACAATGACTCTTATGTTTTTCTCACTGAAGGATTTGGGGTCTTCTCCTAACAGCAAGAGGCTATGGAGATTTCATGTGAAGAGGAGAAAGAAGAAAGCAGAGAGGAATCTCTCTCTTCAAATGAGACTAGGGAGATATGTAAAATGTGGGAAACTAAAACTTTGTACAAAATCACCACCCAAATAAGGCTGTAGCAATAGAGAAATGAATCAATTTAAAGACAATATAATGATGTATTTCTGCAAAATCCTCAAAACGAGATGAAAACAATTGTATTTCGACAGGGTCTTCGTTAAATTTGCACAAAAAAAGAAAAAGATTTTATTAAGTCAATACACATCAGTGATTCTTATAGTGATGGTGAAAGTTGACACTGAAAATAATCCTCTTATCTTATTTCCCTCACAAGGGACATGAACGATTCAAAAGGAAATTGCAAGGCCTAGAATAGTAAAAGCAATCCTGGGGAAAAAAAGGCAAGGCGGGAGGCATCACAATCCTTGTGCTGAAATTACACTGCTAAGCTACTGTGATTGAAATTAACGTGATACTGGCAGAAAGGAAGAAAGAAAGAAAGAAAGAAAGAAAGAAAGAAAGAAAGAAAGAAAGAAAGAAAGAGAGAGAGAGAGAGAGAGAGATCAGAGATCACTGTGACACATTAAAAGATGCAGACACAATTACAAATACACTCACTCACCTTATCAATGACAAAGGGGCTAAATGTGTTCCCTGGAGGAAAGATAGCGTTTTCAACAAATGGATCTGGAAAATCTGGCTATCTACATGCTGAAGACTAAAACTACACTCAGCTCTATCATCATGCACTATATTAAAGTCAAAATGAATCAGAGATCTAAACATTAAAACAGAAACATTAGATCTACTGGCATAGAAAGTAGAAATCTTAAAGATATAGGTGAAAGACAGAAGGTTCATGAACAAAATCCAAACTGTATGGGAAGTAAATCAAAGAATCAACCATTGGTATCTCATATTTTTAGAAAGTTTTTGCACATCAAAAGAAATTGCCCATGATTGAAATGAACTATTTTCAAGAATGAAAAGATGATCCACAAAGTGGGAAAACTTATAGCCAACTGTCCCTTCCACAAAGCATGTCTATCTAGAAAATATAAAGAAATGAATAAAATCAAGGCCCCCAAATTCAAAGAGGAGTCCAAAAGTGGGCATCTAACATGAATATACATTTCTCAGATAAAATGAAAATGTCAAATAAATATATAAAGCAATTCAACATCATTTGTCACCTGAGAAATGCAAATTAAAACCACACTGAGATTCCATCTCACCCTAAAAAAATGGCTGTCATCAAGAAATCAACCAATAACATCCTGGTGGGGCTGTGGGGAGAAACAGAACTTTTTCTCCTTTGTTAATAGGAGAGTAAACTGGCATAATCACTGTGAAAATCAGTGTGGAGATTCCTCAGGAAGGTAGGAGTTAAGAGGTCTCATTCAATCCAGCTATTCCCACTCTGGGTATTGTCTCAGAAGTATTAAAAATATCATGCCCATCAATCAAGGAATGGATAAAAAAGATATGGTATTTTTATACATTAAAGTACTACTCATCTATAAACTCAAAGCTTTTCTAGGTAAATGGATGTAAATTGAGACCATACTCACAAGTGAAATAAATCAGATTCATATGCCTAAACATGATATTTTCTCCTTAATGTAAGAAATTGAAAGAGTAATGTCCAAAATGCAAAATATGAGGAAACTGCTCAAAAAGAAAGATTACCAGGAATAGGGGAAAGGAGAAAAGAAGGAATGGAAAATAAGATTTTTTTTTTTTCTGTATTCAGCACAGGGTCTACAGGGTCTCACTATGCAGATCAGACTCATAGTGATCTTCTTGTTTTCAGGCTCCCAAAGCGTTGGGATTACAGGCGCGTGCCACTGCATCCAATCTGTCACCCTCCCATGCCAAACTCGTGCCACTGTGCTCTGCCCAAGCATGTGCTTTAGTCTGCTGAGCTAGCAGGCCAGCCCTAATGATGGTTTTTATTTTTAAAAAGCTAATCATATACTTATTATACTATTATGCATTAGTACATTGAAAAGGTTCATGATTACATTGTTTGATCAATTTTTCATGCCAACGTATTATAATCTGAGCAACTATTTTTAAGAAAACAATATATAATGTACTATTACTGGTCTCCTATTATTGTGTTTTAAAATTTTGAATCAATTTTTATTTTTTCTTTAAAATAAAAAGGCAACATAAGTAAAGATTAATTTGCTTATTTTTGTTTCTACTTTATGTTTTATTCATTATTTTGTGTAAATTGTAGCAGTACAATCAATTTTATATTAATATGGACCATGTTTCCATTATTTCTCATGGGACAGTTTTCTGTTATGTACAAATACTTTGGATTATAAGTATGTTTCCTGAACAAATTAAGCTTCAAACCAAGCTCCTCTCCCTCTCTCTATATATAACATAAATATGTATACGTGTATATCTATATATACTTTCATTATATATCATATATATTGCATATTTTATATACTTACATGTATCCATGTTTGTATATGCATGTATATATTTATGTATTATGCTATGAGTACCTATATTTACTATACTATGCAATGTAACATCAAAAACATGCGTCTATTCAACCGTAATTCACAACTTTCATCTTTCCCTCTATTTTATCTTCATCAACCCCTGGTAACTACCACTCCACCACAAATTTCTCCATCATTAACTTTTTTATATTTCACATATAAATGAGATAATGTAGCCCTTTTCTGTCAAGCTTGTCCTCCAGTTCTGGAAACATTATGAGAAGTAGGATTTCATCTTTCTGCAGCTATTTTTTTTATTTTGTATATATGCAATACATAGCCGGATTTCATTTTTATGGCTGAATAGTATTTCATTTTTCTCCACAAGCAACTTTTTAAACCCTAAAAACAGGGGATACTCACTTAGGCTGTTGTATACTGGGATGTCTCATTATTTCCATAAGTAGTTATAGACTGTCGTGAACAGTGCTGCAGGAGCTCTGAGAGAGAAAATGTCCTGGAGCACTCTGATTTCTTTTTATGAGAATATGTACCTGTAGAGGTTGATTGGTTGTGTCAACTTGAAAAGCTAAGAGCTTCAATAGATTGGTTCAGCAATTGCACACTCTAGGGTGTTGAGGCCACACTCTAGAGTAATTCATGACTTCAAGGAAGGTCTCATTCTTCCTCAGAGGAGTCCAGTCTTTGCCATCAGGCTGGACATCATCTCCTGGCTCTGGCACAGACTCTTGGATTCTGCTTTGGATCCTTCAGCCTTCTAGTGCAGACTCACCAGCCTGCTATCATAGGTCTGCTGGCATTCTGCTACATCCTTGCACAGAACACTGTAGTGGGTTCCAGGCCTTGAACTGAATCTTTCAGTCTCCAGTGTGCAGATGCCCTCTGTATACTTCCTTATCCAACTCTGTGGATGACCACTGTAAGCCAATCTTGGAATTTCTTAAACATTTGTACATCTTGTGTTATTATTGTACCTCTAGAAAAACCCTGACTAATATAATATCCAACATTGACATCTCCAAGTTATATACTAGTTTTCTATTTCATGTTTTGAGGAAGATGCCTAATGTTTTTCTAATTTTACCAATATAAATTCCAACGTCAAGATACAAATGACCCCTTCACAGGCTCTCCACTATTTGTTTCCTTAAATTGTTAAAAAATAAAGATGACTCTCCATGTCTCAAAGTAAATGTATACTAAAAGTGCACTTAATAAGTGATTTGTTTTCTCTTTTGTAGTTTTATGTAATCTAAATTAGACTGTCATTCCTTAGCTACATAAAGATTCCTTCTTTTATTCATCTTGGCAATTAAGCGCATAAGTTTCTCGATTTCATTGTCCTTGTACCACCCCCTCCACAAAAAAAGAAAAGATGAATACAGATATACAAAAGAAGTGGACAAAACTCTCTATGTAATGGAGCCTCAGACAAGAGAGTTGGTCCCACAGAAGCAGAGTTTTATAGTCTGTATTATGGAGAAGCTTAATTTGCAGGTTTGCTTGGATCGATCAGATAAGCAAAGGTTAACTTGGAAAGCAGATTTCTAAAATAAAAATAGTTTGCCTTAAGTTTTAAGGAACTCTAAGGACTTGGATTATGATAATGTTTGTTGTAATCAAACAAAATGATAAGACTGCCCGAATGTTTACTAAAATTTAACTTTTCCTTGGTTTGTTTGAAAAGATTTCAGGTTTTAATTCACTTTCACAATTAGTGGAAAGGCTAGGATGTAGCATCAGAGTGGAACATATGACTGAAGTACCCAAGCAGCGGTGGGGCTAATCTCTAACATCACAACAAAGAAATAAACAAAAAGATCAAATACAATGTTAGTGACTGGCTTCCTCAAAGCTGTAGAGTGAATTGCATTATCTACTTTCCTTCTCCAAAATAAATAAAAATGGGCTGGAGAGATAGCTTAGTGGTCTAAGTGCCTGCCTGGCAAGTGCAAGAACCTAAGTTTGAATCCCAACACCACATACCTCGCAGGAACAGCCCCTGAGCATGCTGAGCTGACCACTGAAACAGGGTGGTGTATGCGTACAACCCCAATACTTGGCAGGCTGGCACAAGAGGACCACTATGAGTCCAAGCAGCCTAATGAGACCTTGTACCAAATAAATAAATGACAGATTAAATTTTTTAAACAAAATACACAAAAACTAAACATGACGTTCTCTACACAAGTACATAAGATGTGATTTAACAATAAGTTTGCATATTATTTTAGATGTCGGTTTGTTGCATAAGGAATATTTTGATGGGCAACTGCTTTTATAGTACACAATGAGGATTAATTCAAAATATAAAGCCATCTTGAAGTCTGTGTGATAACTCAGCAGGCTAAGCACTTGCTTTGGTAAGTGTAAGGACTAGGGTTCAATCTTTGGCATCACATTTCATGTGATGGAGTCAGGCATGGTGGTTCATGCCTGTAATCCCAGTACCAGGGAGGTAGAAAATCACTGTAAGTCTGAGCTGAAGTATGACATTTCTATTTTTTCTTTTTTATGGCCGGGGCTCAGCCTGCCCTGGAGACAGGGCTGGCACAACATGTGGTGCCGGGGATTGAACCACGATCCCTGAAACTGCCTAAGCTTTCCTAAGCAGGTGCTTTAGACCACTGAGCCATCCTGCCGGCCCCAAAGTATAACATTTCTATATGAGAAATATTGCTGACATATTGAACTTCTCTTGAATTTCTCCCTAGTTTTTCTAATTGATATTTCAAGGACATCATCATGCTTTATAAAATTCTAAATTTATGCTGGATTATTATAAATACCCTCTTCTCTTTAAAATAACTTCTACATAAATACCAAAATGAAAATGTAACATTTGTAAATTTATTTCATTTTATAAAATGGAGAAAAGATTAATTCATATTCTTGGCTACAAACATGAGGCAGAAGCATTAAGAAATTTTCTATTAACTTCTACAAATTCAGTAGTTCTTTCGATAGTAAAAAAGGGAGCTCTCTAGAAGTTTACATTGTAAAAAAATATATGGCAAACTACATACATATGGGTGAAATTATGCATGCACGTAAGAGTTCTGAACCATACTACAGAGGAAATAAATAGAAACTACCTTCTACTTAATATTTCTTACTGTTTTCAAATGCTGTTTCAAGAATGCTAATAGACACTGATTAATTTTATAGTTAAAATGAAAACTCTTGTTAGATTAACATGAATGTGAAAGTCCCTAGAAGTTAATTCATTATGATTTAATCAAGATAAAAGAGCCCAAGTTTTTTTTAGGATATAGCATTAGAAAACACGATTCAGTTTTTCAGTATGGAAAACCATATAACATCTTAATTGAAGTTATTTATTAAAATCTTTATGAATAATAACTTATGCAAATATCAGGAAAACATGGACACAAAGACACTAGAAAGTGCAGTGTTTTTCTATTGACTTTCTTTCCGTTAAAACAATGCTTATTTCCCTCTTTACAAGTCATGCCTGGATTTACTTTTGAGTTAAATGATAGTAAATTTCAAAACATTAACCATTATGATTTAAAATGTTTTATAAGTACATATGATGGGATTTTAAGTCTTCATGTTCATGTCAAAATAATTTTAATTATATTCGTCCATGCTATCTGAGAATATCAATTGTCCTGTAATTGACACAGAAAAAAGAGCATAGGTTTTGCATGAATTTTCTAATCATTAGGTCTAAGTACTAAATCCTGTAAACTTAATTTCAATTCCTACTTTAACTAGTTAAGATAAATGTCACTGTTGTTTGGCTTATAAGCTTCATGTATGTTCAATTAAAAAAATCATAGGTGAAATTTTTTGAATATTTTTTATTCAATATTTTCATTACAACCCAGCGAGATAGCTCAGAGGAATAAGTGCTTGTCTAGAAAGTGCAATGTTGTGAGTTCTATGCCTGGTACCACCAAAAAAAAAAATAAATAAAATAATAATAATAATAATAATAATAATAATAATAATTTTATTAAAAATCATGATGCCTGATATTTAATAACATTTAGAAACCACTGTGTATTATATATAATATATAAACATGAGATTATATATAATATAATAAAAAATATCCTGTTTATATATAATATATTATATATATATATATATATATATATATATATATATATATATATATTAAAGAATCTCAAGTTTATTTACCAAAGGTTTCTTCAAGTGTTCAACTTTTCTTTTTAAAGCTGGGTTGAACTCACAACCTTGTACTTACCCATGCCACAGACCTATCTCCCCACCCCCTCAACTATTTCTAAAGTCAAACTAATGCTTGATGAGACAGAAAGTGAATAATCACTGCTCCATGGATTTTTAAAACTAAGATATAACACCAACAATTCAAAAGGAATGTATGTATGCTATAATGTTCGGCAGTGTTTATGTTATATGCTGACTGTTTACATTCACATCCCAAAGAACAGGATGGAAATGACTACTCAGCTTCAGGTTGTCCAGCCCCAGCTGTGCTGTGCGTGGCAGACACTCAGCAGCCCGCGCCATTCCTGAAGGAGCACTGCTGTGTGCCATTACAACAGTATTTCTTGGCCTTCTCAGATGATCACAAGGCTGCTAGCAACTCACAGAAGTGATTGACACAAAAATATTCACTACACAAGGATATTCTTTGGCTTCTCTCTAGGGGACTTCTCTGATAGCTCTGAAATTTTGGGGAGGCAATAGCATAAGATCACTAATATATAAGTTAGAAGTATATGTGTACAGCTGGTTTGGGTTTACTCTACCAAATTAAAAAGTGGGTACAATCCTTCTCCCAGAACACTTAAGTAGCCCAGAGGGTGACTTTGGTCAGTGGGATTGAGAACAAACAATAGATTCCAGCAAGGCTTCCTACAGGTTGGCGTGGAAATCGATAAGAAATAAAAGTACTTTGTGGGGTCAGTGAAAGAGCTCAGCGGCATGAGCTCCAGCCTGGCAGGACAAAGTCCAGAGCTCAACCCTAGTGATGCAGACAGAAAGCTTGTATAATTGCAGCACACCAAGAATACCAATAGAAATATAGAATGCAACTGCAATCCTGGAGAGTACAAGTAAAGCAGTAAAGCAGGAGCTTGTGGGGCTTTCTCTTGGTAGATCTTTCACCTTGGAAAGGTTGTGAAAATCATAGTATTTTGAGCACCATTGCACAGGAAAGAAGACCTTATCTGGACCCTGCTATCACTTACTGGTATCTTTTATCATATATATATATATATATATATATATATATATATATATATATATATATATTTCTTATTGGTTAAAGAGAAAAAGAAATAGAAAACCACCATAGACAAATAGAAATGGTCAGTTGGACTATGTCTTAAGTGGGGATCCATGGCATTCAACTCTGAGTTTCAAGTTGTAAATTCAGGAGTCCCATATGTTGCATTTGTGAGACTTACATATGCTTGCATATGCAGTGGCAGAATTGTCCGTGTTTGGTGGGTGAATAGGGGTTTCTGCTTTGTTATTTAGAGTCATCTCTGTCTAAATTCTAACTGTATATTTTAGGTAATCTTGCCCTAACTACTTCAGAAAGAATTTGCTTACTTTTTCCTCAATTCTATTTCTTTTACCTTTTAAAAAATATCTACAATGAGGTAGGAATACATACAGCATATGCGTAAATCATAAATGTGTGTACTGGGCTGTCAAGATATCTCAGTGGACCAAGCACCTGCCTTGGCAAATGCAGTTATCAGGGTTCAGTCCCCAGTCCTGCACGCCGCACTGGCTCTGCCTTCAGGGCATGCTGACCTGTCCACTAAGTTCAGATGTAGTGGCATACACCTGTAGTCCCAGCACCGAGGAGGATGAAAACAAGTGGATCACTATGAGCCTGAGCTGTGTAGTGAGACCCTGTACCAGATACATAAAATGAAAACAAAACTAAACAAATGTATATGCTGATGAGTTGTGCTTATGAACATATCCAAGCAACAAGAATTGACACTGTAAACGAAAAATTTGTTCACCCACAAAAGCCCTTTCTTTATCCTACTCATACTTCAATGCCAAACGTTGGCTTTTAACATTATATTTCTGACTTCTAACGTTAAAGTACTTTTGCTTAATTTAAACATTATCCAAAAGGATTCCTTTATTTTATTTGTTGTTCATATAGGTAATAAAATGCTTTGTACCTAAGAATATAACTATTATTGGCCAAAGCAGAGGAGAATGTTTATAAACCTATCACAATCCAGTAACATGAGAGTACCCATAATGACTGCTCAGTGTTAATGCTGATGTCCATAAAATGAGATGTTTTGGGGTATTACTTTCGTTCTTTTATTATATTAGTGGAATAAGAAAGAGGTATATTCATATGACTAAAACTGCTGGATAAGGTTATATAAATGAGATTTATCAGTGTTCACTAGAATTTTGCATTTTCCTTTTAAGAGAGCACAATTAAGGTATTAATAGAATATTAATATTTATCCAAGTATTTTAGAAAACTGAGACAGGAGCCCCTACATCTGTACATCACGTAGAGTTTTCCAACTGTTCACCTAGTGAGACAAGGCATTGAAAGATAGTTCTAGAATATGTTATTTTTGGAAATTCTAAGGTAACAATCACAGTGCTGACATTGTAAATGACTTTTAAAGGGTAGAAAACTTAATATCCCTCTTAGATGGAGTTTATAGTTCACATTGCAAAACATTTTCAAGAAAATTACCAAGTTAACCTTGGCTCTGAAGGTCTCTTTTGTTTGTTTCTTTTTCTATTTTCTTTTCCTTTCTTATTATACTTGTAGTTCAAACAATGAGTTTTAGAGTAACATGATATTGTACATATCCTCAATTTAATGCATTTAGAAATCATTATCAATAGTTTTCTTTTCCTGTTGAAATAACCCCCAAAAATATGGGGTTATAAAGATCACTTACTTTTCTGTGTTCCAGTTTATCTGATTATAAGGTGAGCACAGTGTGTCTCATCTACTTTGGTCTTTAGGACTTCAAGACTTAATGAGTGCGAAAAGATTCTAAGAACTTTGGAAAAAAAAAAGTAGTCAAATAACTAGCACTAATAATATGTCTGTCAGATAGCAACAGGAAATGTATTCAGCAGTGTTTTCAAATAGCATAAAAATCAAAATATTCACTTTTATCAGCTTTTAACACTAACCCCTAAAAAGACTGAGGACCCTTCTTTTATTTAACAATCCCTAGATCTATTTAGCCCAAATATTTTAAAAGGATATGCCTATATTTTCAAAGGTGTATAACATTAAAAAACAAAATAAAAATTTGGTGCTGACCCTCCTACAAAAATAATAATGACATGGTAAATAATGCTTTAAAAAACTCCCTTACTCTTTTGAAGCAAGATGAAAATGGAATGGCTATACCTGCCAGCTGCAAAAGCGGAGTCGTTTTAGAAGTGATGGCAATGGAGTACTCAAAAGGTTTTTTCTTCCATTTTCTTCATGAAGGGAAGTGATCTTCAACATTAGAAGAATAAAACAAACATAAAGATTATATTTCAGGGAAAAAAATCAAATGTTGAATGAATTCAAGGTTAGGTTCTAAAGAACTTAGGGAAAGTATGAGAAATCATAAATACAGCAACTTTTACAGACTTTAAGTACAAATAGAAATATGATTTCTAGCAGGGCATGGTGGCCCAAACCTGTAATCCCAGCACTTGGGAAGTTGAGGCAGGAGGTTTGGTGCGAGTTCGAGACCAGCCTGGGCCACAAAAGTGAGCTCAAGGCCAGCCTGAACTGCACAGTGAGACAATGTCTCAAAAAGACAAAAAAAAAAAAAAAATATATATATATATATATATATATATATATATATATATATATGATTTCTAACTACTGGAAGTGAGCAGATGTCTCAAATTATTGTTGTTGTTGTTATTGGCAACACCAGGCTTTATTTTGGAAAAGACAATGGAGTTGGGTGTACAGCACAGCAAATAAGGGGGATGCCAGGCAGTAATGTCCCACCGAGGGTGGGACTGAGGGCTGAGGTGAGCTTCAGGTGGGACTCTTACTCCTCATGCACATTGTACAGTCGTCTCCCTTCAGGCTCTGGGGCATTCTTGGAAGAGGTGCAGGTGAGAGAGGCTGCTATGGCCCACTCTTTGGGCAGGACACCAGAGGTCTCAGATACCAACTTCCCATCACAGGTCCCAATCTTCTTCACAGCCAAGCAGATTTGGTGCAGCTGAAGCCAGAGCTTTGGAGGCTTGCCAAGCCAGGGCTTGTGAGGTCCCCATCGGTTCAGCTCACCATTCCTGAACAGCTACTGCTGGTCTTGCTGTGGAAGCTCAAGCTCTACATCCCAGCCTCCAGCCTACTCTCTTCGCCCTGCAGCAGTTTTCAGTAGGTAGTGATCTCCATGTCAGGGCCAGGTTGATGTTCCTGAGCTCCTCGTACTGTTGCAGCAGCCAGGCCATTGCTGCTTGGCCTTCTGCAGGGCAACGTCCAGCTGGGCCAGCTGGGCCAGCTGGGCATGGCATTCTTAATGGCCATCTCCCTACAATGCTCGACATCAGAGATGGCAGCCTCCAGAGATGCTCTCTGGCCTTTGAGGGCCTCAAGCTCTGCCTGTGGTTCATCTCAGAGATCTCTGACTTCATGTGGCAGAGGTCCTTCCCATGCTTCCCAGCCAGAGTCTGCAACTCTTCATACTTGATCTGGTACATGACCTTGGCCTCGGCTTGACTGCGATTGGCGATCTCCTGGTACTGGGCCTTGGCCTTGGCGATGATACCATCCGGGTCCAGGGAGCAGCTGTTGTCCATCCACAGCACCACGGAGGTGTCTGAAATCTGAGACTGAGCTTACATATCTCCTCTTCATACAGCTACCTGAGGAAGTTGATCTCGTCAGTCAGCCCTTCCCGGCATGACTCGAGCTCCACCTTGTTTATGTAAGCCTTATCCACATCCTTCTTTTGTGGGACCAGGGTTTAAATGCACAACCTTGCACTTTCCAGGCAGGCACTTGTGCCACAGAGCTACCTCCCCAGGCTGCATCCTCCTTGATGAGAACACATTCATGCTACATCTCTGTACGCTTGTTGATCTCATCTTCATATTTATTCCTCAGGTCCTCCACCAGCCCCTGCATATTGCCAAGCTCCTCCTCTGGCTTCAGTTTCTCCTGACCCAGTAGGTCCACCTGCCGCAGGAGGGTGTTGATGCACCTCTCGAACACGTCCGTATTACTCTGGGACATCGTCTGCTGCTACAGAAGGCTCCAGTTAGTCTCCAGCATCTTATTCTGCTGCTCGAGAAACCGAACCTTGATGAAGAAAACAAACTTCTTGAGGTTCTTGAACTGCTCCTTCTCCTGAATACGTATGGCCTGGATGTTGGGGTCCATCCCCAGGTTCAGGGAGCTCAGCAGGCTCTGGTTCGTCTGGGCGGCCATGATGCTCCCCAAACCACCAGCCCTGCCGTAGCCATGCAGCCCCAGGCTGCCCTGGAAACTGCCGCTGCTGCCCACGTGGGAGAAGCTGGAGGAGCTGATGCAGGAAGCAGGCCCGCTAGAGTAAGAGAGGCTGCCGAAGGCCCCGGTGCCAGGAATGGACACCTTGTAGGGCTTGTGTATCACCCTTATGGACAAGGTGGAGACTGGAGTGGAGACAGGCGCACTGAAGATGGAGTCTGGAGAAGGAGCCTAGCATCCATTTCTGAACAGTAGGACTGAAATTATCTTTAAAAAGAGAGTATTTGGCCATGTTTGGGGTAGAATATAGTGACTAATACTTGATTTTTTAGAAATGTATTTGGTTGTTATAGGGTCTCACTGCGTAGCTTGGACTCGCGGCGATCTTCCTATTTTCAGCCTCCCCAGCACCAGGATTCCAGGCATACACCGCTACATCCAGACTCTGGCGGGGTCAGAACACCGTCAGGGTAGGGCTCATGCGGCATGAGCTGCAGGGATCCAACCCACGGTCCCTGCACTTGCCTAAGCTTGCCTAGGCAGGCACTTTAACCAGCTGAGACATCTCAGCCAGACCGTGATTTCTTGAAAGAGAGCTAAATACTTGAAATGTATCAAAACTCCATTGAATTACATTCCGCGCCAGATCCCCTCTGTTTCAACATAAAAGATTCTGTAGATTATAATATAAAAGCGCTGAAATTTCAGTGTTTTACTTAAAGCTCTTGCCAAATAAATTACTTTAACTATTGTGTTTGAGAAGAAATCTAAGAAGGTCCACTTTCTAAGCCATAGTTTCTGCATACATAGAGAAAGATTAAACCAGGCTAATGCTTAAAAAAAAAAAAAAAGTAGTCCTAAGTTCAAAACTTAGTCAATTTTTTAAAACTATATTTCTCTGTACACAAAATAAGACTACATAGAATCAATCATAAAGCTCCTCATTTTATCAGTTTAAATACTTAAAATGTAGATCTACAAAATCACAATAATATAGATTTTATTCTGTTGTCCAAGGGTTTTATCATGAGTTTATGAATGGAAGGATGAGCCCTTCAGTCCTCCAGTGGCTGGCACAGTGGTTACCCTGTCTTCTCCTCCTCCTTTCAGCTTGTACGCACAGTGCTCGTTACCTTTAAAACCTTCCAACTCCCTTGCCCCAAGCCCTTTCTCAATTTTCTATACTCAAGCTTTTCTCTCTTGTTTTATTCCTGAAGTGTTTCTGACAGTTTTCTTTAAAATAACCTGCTAAAGAAGCTGCAAGTCGCTGCCATCTACCAATATTTGCTTAAATAAGAGGTTTCAAAGTAATGCCAGCTCATTTTCTCACTGGGTTCCTGCAAGCATGGGATACCTAACATCAAATAATTTGTAGCACATACAGAGCAGAAGATTTGGCAGTGATAAGGAATGGCAAGACACTAGAGAAATAATTATTTTTAACATGTGAATTGCCTGGTGATCTTTAGTAAAATGATTGGGACCAAGGCACTCAACATACCAATTAAATCAGGATCCTGGGGCCGTGTCATTCAAGAGTTGCCAGGAAATTGCAATATGCAGTAAAGGCTGAGAAAAATGCTTCCGAGGGAAAATATTTCTTAAGATCTGAAGTTCTTTCTGGGCAGCAAATATTAGATGTGTATCTCTTAGGTTCTGTCCTGCATATAAACTGCTGAGTCATTATGATGGCCATTAGACATGACCGAAACCCAAAAGAGGGCAGCTTGTTTCCTCAGTGATGACTCCCTCCTTCTTCCCCCTCAGCCCTGAACACAGCTCCCTCTTACTCTTCCTGCATGCACAAGGGAAGCCCAGTCAGTGTCACTGAGTGTCACTGGGACCAGTCCTCAAGCCCTTCCCCTAGCAGAAGTCCATATAACCCCAGCTCCCTTTGTCTCAGGTAAGAGGATCCCAGCCACGTTTGTGTAATCCTCTCTGTGTCCTCAATAGAGGCCTCAGTTTTCTTTTATTTTCCCTCTCTCCCGCTCCAAAAAGCCTAACAGTATCCTCCCCAATGCCTAGTTCAAACGGTCATCATATCAAGGAAGCATAAAAGGCAATGTAAAAAAAGAAAAGTAATCTTACTCAAGCCCACCAATAGTTCAGGATGTATGCATGACATACTGGTGGCAGATTTACAAAGTATAGAATTGAAAAGAATCAGCAAGAATGAGCCACACCTTCAAGAAATCTTGAAACTAAAACGTAGTTAAAAACAAATCCAATATTAACAAGACACAGAATGCTTCTTAGGTATTATTCTTAGTTTCATGGAATTAGGAAAAGTCATTGAACTTAAAACACTGTACTTATTTGCTTCTCTAATTAAACTACGACATTATTATAAGTAAATCTCTTGTGTGAATGTGTGCACATACACACATACACATACCATTAAATCCTAAAACGTTAGAGATATTAATTTAGTTCATGGCATATTCTTAGAGTTGGATCTTTGTTTTATATGATTTATAAGTGCTTCCTTTTTATTATTATTATTTATTTTATTTTATAAATTGAACTCAGGAGCTTGTGTTTGCCAAATCTTCCGCCACAGCCACTGGCCTATATTCCAGCCCCCTATACATGATTTATGTCTTTTCTGTCATACTGTAACACTTTAAAGATCTGCAAGAAGAATTAAAACCCAAAAAGGTAAAGTGATATTATTCATTTTTGTGTTGATGAAATATGCAACTATCAAGAGAATTAAATTACTTCTCCTTTCTCATTCTTCTACATAGTTGAATACTTATATATGACTAAATACAAATGCATCTACTAATGTTGGTAAAAAAATTTCTACTTTTAAAATTTTGAAAATATTATGCGAGGTCTTTCATTTTTCAATTAAATAGAAGCTAGGTGACAGGTTATGGCCCAAGTACAGATTGCTAAATGACAATGGCTTTGATCCAAGATGGCTAAATCCCCAGTGACTGCTTCCTCCTTCTTCCCAGTGCCAGTCTGAGACACAGGTTCTTTTCACCTTTCCTGTCCACACCAGGGAGCCTCCAATCAGCTGCTTCTGTGTCACTGTCTCAGTTACTCTTCTCTCCTTGGTGGGACAAACACTTGACACTCAAAATCAGGGAAGGAAAAGTTTTTCAGCTTACAGTTACTAGAGGTTTCAGTCCATATTCAGTGGGCTCCAAGGTACAGAGGCACATGGCAGACGGCAACCTTTCATGGTGGCAGCTAAGAGCAACAGAGAGGGAGAGCTAGCTGCTCCTCCAGCTAACTTCTTTCTTCCTTACATTGAAATGCAAATTATCTGTCTGAGGGCAGGTGCAGCACCCATTTGCACAATGATGAATTACAAATACCAGAAGGCCCCCATGACTGCATGAGGCTTTGAGGGGACACAAACCTTAAGTCACTAAACCAGCCCTTAAAACTTCACCCTTAGTAAAAGTCCATAAAGTCTGATCCTTCCTGTCTCAGGTCAGAGGATCCGCCCATCTCCCTGCCCTCAGTCCTCTCCATCTCTTCAAAGATAATAAAGGCTTCCCCTCATTTGTGCTTCTCACCTGCACGCTGCTGCCACTGTCACCACTGCTGAAGATAAAACCTATCACTAGAAATTACTTTTCAATTTAATTTTAACAATAGGTATATAGGTCAGTGGCAAACCATCAACCTGCCAAATGCAAGAGCTTGAGTTCAATTTCCAGTGATATAAATAAAAAATAAATAAATAAATAAATAAATTTCCATCAATAGGTGTTTTTATTTTAGTTCATGTTAAGGTTGTATCTATGCGTGCCCCTAAAACCTCTTGCAGTTCTCCAGTGGTTTCTAGAGTTTGTGATTGATTCTCGTGGGTGTGGATGCTGCACCTGCCCTGGGGCAGGTAATTTGCATTACAGAGTAAGGAAGGGAGAGTGGCTAGCTAGCTGCCTGAGCTGCTGCCACTCCCTTTGCTCTCTTGCTATTTGCTGCCACCATGAATGGTTGCTCTCAGCTTTGGAGCCTGCTGAGTATGGACAGAAACCTCCACTGACTGTGAACTAAATAAACCTTTCCTTCCTTCAGTTTTTGTGTTGCGTATTTTGTCCCAGCAACGATAAAACAGTAACTGAGATAGTTCACTACATTGTTTCAACAGTTAGGATTTTTCTTAATAGTTAAGATTTTTTATAAACATAATGACAAACAAAATGTGAACCAACATTTTTATTTGAATGCTGTATCACGTGTATATTCATATTAATGTGTAGCACAAAAGTAATATTCAAAAAATCATTCTTATATATCTGAGCATTTGAATTATATTTGATGCTTTTCAGATATATATATATATATATATATATATATATATATATATATATTCTGTGCCTATTCTTATAGAATTGAATTTTGTCCATAATTAGCTAAGGTATAACTTTTAACTCATGATCTAAAATGGCACAATTGAGTCATATTCGGGAAAAAGGAACTTAAAAGGGAACTTTTAGGGCAGGAGGCATGATTCTTGCTTAACAATGAGATCAGGTATGCTGTCAAAAGTTTAACATGTCCCACATTTGGTCCCTTGGAGGGGCTGTTCAATGGGAATGCGGATGTTACTTAGGCAGCGGGACATTTATAACATTACGTGGTTGGGCAACTGATGTTTGTCAAAGTGGGGCACAAGGGAAGCGGAGCATACAGAACAGGAAAACAGCGACAACAATAAAAGGTCAAGATGGAGTCACATTGGTTAGCAATGAAGTTACAATGGTCAGGTTAGAACAGTACTTATGCCCTTTGTTTTCATAAATTAATATTCCAGATGACATAATAGCGGCATATAAGGTGAGACCTAATTATAAACTGTAAGAACAGGAATTACCTCATTCACCTTTACTCCTGAAAATATGAATATACATATTGAGTTGTAATACACAATTGTCTGACAAAATCAGTGAAGAAATTTAAGACACTGAGTACACTGTGTGAAAATAACATCATTAACTTTTCCTTTGCAGAATAATTTTACCACTTGCTAAATGTTACATATTTGAGAACAGTATATTTAAACACTAACATCTTTCTAAGGTTCGTTGGCTTGATGTAACTATTACTATGAACACATTATTTTTAATACAAGTTTGTGAAAGCTTTTAAAAGGGAAATTGCCTGAGAAAAATTATGTACATTTTATTTCTAAGTGATTTTAGAATTCATTGTGCCATTTTGTTTTCTATTGCTGAAATGTCAAAAGCTTTAAATGGTATTGAGATTTATTACAAAGATATTGAAACAAGTCCTTGCAACATGAAGTTTATGCTGGGCTCATAATTTCATTGAGCATCTTCTGTGTCTCAAAGCCTCGAATAGGAAGAAGAAATCTCTCTGAATATACTCTGAGTTATTTACCACACTATTATCATTTACATGGTTTACAAAGTTCTCTTTAAAATGTTTTAATACTCTTTCTTGAGTATACAAAATGCAAAAGATCAAATTTCTGGATGATTTCAAGTTATTTTTTATTATTTCATAATAATTGTGATGTCCATATACCTTAGATTTTTATCAATCAGTAACCAGTAGATTCCAAAGTTCATAGCAGTTCAAACACAATAAAGCGTATTTCCTTGTCAGTTGACTGTTCCTCACGTGCAGATGTTCTCAAATGCCAAATGTGGGCTACTGAACTCTTGACTATTTTCAATATACACCTGCCTAAATACACCATCTTATTTTCAATAATCAGTAAATATTAAAAAACACTATACTTTCCATGAACAGAATTAAGTAACTTTTACTCACATTCTGAATACAGAATCAGTACCATGGTTGCACCAGGGAAGATTTGGATGCAAAGAAAGAGTTTTTTTTTTTTTTTTTTTTTTTTTTAAACAACTGGAAGACTCTAGAAATTTTGAGAGCCCTGAGTCATCAGTAAGACAGATGCATTAAAGAGAGAGCA
This sequence comes from Myocastor coypus, assembly GCA_004027025.1. Classification (NCBI taxonomy): domain Eukaryota; kingdom Metazoa; phylum Chordata; class Mammalia; order Rodentia; family Myocastoridae; genus Myocastor; species Myocastor coypus. Next base: position 127,686 of record PVJA010000987.1, read on the forward strand.
AGCCGGATACAGGCTGGAACAGAATAAATGAAAATGAAGATGGCAAAATATGAGGTTAGAGAGGCCAAGGCTAAGGAGTGTGGTAGCTTGTAGGTGCCTTCAATGCCTATTGCAGTGATACTCAATTTGAGACTGAGATAGGAATCTATGGAAATTTGAGGCAAAATAGTAGTGCATTTATTTATACCATCAAAATGGGCTTCATAAGGAAGACTAAAAAGCAAGCTAAAAGAGGAATATTTCAGGTAAGATAAATCAGCATGTGTGTAGAGGACCACCTGGGTGACTTTCCTTGAAGAGAAACACTTGTCTCCATCTTGGCTGTGCTTAATCACATCAGAGCTAAAGCACCAACTCCAAAACATTAGATACTTTCTCAGTGGTGTAATGCACATTGCTCTTTCTGCATATCCTTCTCCCTGCCTATCACAGACGTCAATGCAGGCCTGCTACCTTAACCAGCTCACAGCACTCACTTCTTCCTGCTTCTCACATTCACTAAGCCCCAAGCCACTCCTTTCATCTAGAATGAATAAAACTCATGTATGGCCTCAGGTTGAAGCCTTTGTTCTGGACAGTCATCATCACGGCTGGATTTAGGACCCCTTGGCTCTCCATTAAAATACAAATATGCTTTAGTGTAGTTGTTCTCTCCATGGGTTGCACTGGATGTGAGGTATTGGAATTAAGACAGGATTATAATAGTTTATTCATAGGATCATAAACATAAACTTCCAAGCTGAGAGGAGGACCAGGAAAGTCTCTCCGTACTTCCATACTACTGTTCAAGAGTATACTCTAAAAGCCTACTAAAGTGTAGAGGAGCTCAGGGTTTAGCCTGTTTTTCCTTTGCATTGCATTGGGCTCACCAAGTGCACTGTGTTTTCTGCGTTGTGTCACCTCTCTCCCTCTGCAGTGGCTTCCTGTTTTGTCCTTTGAGGCTGTGATAGAATGCTATCTTGAGATTCCTCAGCTGATTATTCCTTACAGAACAGTTTTACATATAATTTTATTTTTTCTGTATCAGTATAATTCATTCATGTTCATGCAACTGTTCATTTTGAAAGCCAATAATCATCCCTTAACTATTATTATAACAACACACAAACTATGAAGTCTAGGAATACTCTGTCATACCCCTCCATATATTTTATTCAATGCAAGCTCCACAGTTTGAACTCAGAATATTGTCTAATTATATAAACATCTTACCAAATGTAAATGAGCACGTAAATGAATACCTTACAAGGACTTTTCATTTAATAACATAAGTAACATTCTCATATACAAGAATCTTATTATGGCTTGTTGGCAAAAGGATTGAAAATTACTTAACAGATGTGTATATTATACATATTATATTTATCTACCTCTATTTTTCTACAAATATATTTATATGCAGAAACTTTCATAGAAATTCTTTTCTCTATTGAGCTTCATAATTTTATTGCTTACTTAGAGAAATCCTCACTATCCTGTTTAGAATTTTTTTAGATTGCAGAATTGCAAAGAAATTACACATCATACACATCTTAAAATATATAATTTGTTATTATCCAATGATCTCATCTTTATGGCCTTAAATTGCCACTTATTGTCAGCACCATCAATCTTAAGCAGCTGGAGATTCTTAAACGATCTCTTTACATGTTTTTGAAATATATAAAGGAAGATGGAGCTTACATAAAATAATGCATAGTACAAAAAAGAGAACAAAATTAGTGAGAAAATATGCTTCTAAACCCTTCATTTTTAGTTATACAATGCGGGAGACTGGAACAAATGGGTAATAAAAGGCAAGACAATTGAGACTCCTAGAGTGCTAAAGTAAGAATTTATAGTCAGAGTGATGTCTCCATAATCTCATTCAATTTTCTATTATTGCACATCTTAAACAATTATGAACACAGCTGACATAGCATTTTTTGATTATAAATCAGCAAGGGTGATAAATATAACATACGAAATTCATTTGATAGCAACAGTAATTGGGCCTAATGTTCTCAAAACAAAGAAAGGCAACACATAAAGAGAACAGTATTTTAAGTAAGTAAAATTGATAAGAGAAAATGATATGCTCTTTTTTAAAAACAAACGAGCTGTTAAATGTTTAATAACTGCATGTGATATGTACATAAACAAACATTTCAAACGCTCAAAAATGTGATATATTTTGGAGTTTAGAAAATAAATATAAAACAAAAGGGATTAGAATTTATTTTTAGAATAATTTTCATTTTAAAATGTATTTATTCGTATACAGTTGATTCAGGTTTTTATACCAAATAAACAGTATTATTGCCTTTTTTCAAATATTTTACCTTGAAGTGTATTTAAAATTAGCCTAAAATAATGAGCAGGGGAGTACGTCTTAAGTCATGTAAGAGAATAATGATTACAGAGAAAAGTTCAACAGAATCTACAGAATCTATTTATTTATTCTACTGACAAATAAAATCCACTGGTACTGATATACCTCCGTCACTTATTGCCTTAAAGAGTCACAGCACTTTGAGAGAAATATTTCATCCTCAGAGAAACACACACTGGCTCATTTTGTTTGCTTGTCTTAGGTTTTTGTCATATGTATACAAAAGTGTCTTTTATTTTTTTAAATGGATTCAATTTAGCAAAGCCTTAGCATCACTTGTGCAGGAATATGTACTAGAATATGTTGCTAAAGTAGTGCATATTCTTCTTGTGGGCAACCACATTACAAAAAAATGTTCGTCTCTTGTTAGTCTAGTCTGACAGCAAATGAATGTGAGGAAAGGCAATAAAGTCAGTGTTATTTTTACTGAAATTTCATGGCATTTTGTTGGTGAATGGATATTACTTAATAGAACATTAACATCTTTTTCTGCTCTATATGTTTGCCCCATGTCTGTTTCTAAAGATAACAATGAATCTAAATTAAATTTTTAAATGTAGAAAATGGATATTCTCAAATAAAAAATAAGCCATATTTTCTTGAATCGGTATCATGGATTAAACTCAGAACCTTGCACTTGTCAGGCAGGTACTTATTCTACTGAGCTACTTTCTTAACTCAAGCTATCTCCCCAGCCCATCGTTCTCTTAAAATTGAAATTCCATTCATTTTCTGAATTAAAGCACAGACACCACTTAAGTCAGAAAAATGCTTTTATAAACAAATTCTCATCCAGACAGTTTCAGGCTGCTGTGGGGCTAACTACACAGGGGGCTTGGGAATGAGGAATTATTCAAGGGGCTGAGGAAATAGCTCTGTAGAATAAGCACTCACCTGACAAGCGCAAGACCCTGAGTTCAATTCCCTGTTCTAGAAAAACAAAAAAAGAGGACTTTTACAAGCCAATTGATAAAGATTAGCCTAGAAAACTAAAGAAGAGTCCGTCTCAAAATAAATAAATAAAAAGGGTCAGCATTTGAAAATTAATGAAAGGCAAGTTAGAAAATGTTGAGTTTCCATGTTACTCTAGAAATAACGATTATCACCAA